>JANHFO010002773.1:69110-79388 GCA_032468095.1 Pareas carinatus | reverse complement strand
AAAAGATGAAACTTTGGTTTTGGCTTTCGTTGATTAGATAGGTTTGGTGTTATAGAAATGAGTAATATATATTATTATATAAATGTAAAAGGTTGAAGTCTTTATGTTATTATCTTATTCTACTCCACCAAAACAAGTCAGACGTCAATGCTTTTCCCTCCTCTCCGCCCGCTATCCTGCACTTTTCTCTCTTTTCCCTTTCTTTCCTTATTTTACCTTCATTTTCATTTTTCTTTCTATTTTTGTATTTTATGCTTTGATAAATTAAAACAATTTTGAAATGAAAAAAAACTATTTCTGGATCAGGGATCATAACATGACATGACTGTCAGAATGCTGTAATATCCTTTTCATTCATATATTCAGAACTCTATAATATCCTTCCACATCACACTTCATATCCAGAGAATCTGCTACGGGTGTGAAGATCCAGATTGAGAGAACAAAAACGCATTTTAAAGCATTTGTGGGCATGCAACACCTTAAAAAAAGTGTGGCTCTCTTTTTCCCCCCAGAACTGCATATCAATATGGAGGGTAAGAAGTCCCAGGAGCAGGTGTGGCTGTTTTAAGGTGCTTCCTCAAAAGGCTATTTGTCAACCCAAGGCAATTCAGAACTCTGTGCAATTCTCCTATTTCAATATGACTCTCTAATGCAGCAACTCCAAGCAGAAACATCAGTTGAGCAGTTTGAACTGAAATACTGAAGATTTGGTCATCTAAGGAAAGTGCCTCTACTTTCATGAGGCTACTTTGGATTTTGATTATCCTCACTAACCAAATTTAGAAGAAATCACCTTCTGCTGATTCCAATAAATCTTCTTTACATACTCCCAGCATCCTTGATATCAAAAAGTCCACGTTTTGACAAATGTAAAGTTTTTTCAAGTAACAAATATATTTATTTAACCATGTCAAAATACAATGATTTGATAATCAATGAATTCTATATTTAGTTGTTGCCTCTCTTTCTCTTTCCTGTCTCATCACCAGAAAGTCACTGTAAATTCTATCACTGTGTTATCTATCAGTAGGTGCAGATGGAGATCTGGCAAAGAAAGACCAAATTATTTTCCCACAGGGACAACTAGCACATTATTTTTCAAATGACCATGCACTCCCCAAAGCTGCTTCATTAGTTTAGCATAAATCATCACCTTTAGCTACTTATCAACTTGTTCCATAGTTCTGCAGCCATTGCGCCCATTAATTTGCTTCATATCTGACTGCTTATGAATCTACAGAGACCATCTATTCTCTAGATGTTTAATGTTCCTACACTTCTTTGGGCATAATGTTTAGCATTCATATCACATATCCAAGCCAAACCACCTGCATTCATTGCATCCTGCATAATTGTAACAGACCACTTCTTAAGTTCTTACCTACTAGATCTATTCTAAAATGTAGTTTGTTGGAAGAGATGGATTAAGGAAGCAAAATATCAACAAAGCATATCAGTACCAACTTTTAAGAGTGAAGTAAGCAGAAAGTAGAGGAAACATTCTACAGTCCTTGATTGGTTTATTAGATGGGGAAGAAAGAGGAGAATGAAGGCATCTAAGATATATTCAGTACAAAAGCTTTTTAGAAAGAAAACTCTTATACTTTGAAGAAATTGGAGTGTGCTAAGGAGATATGAATATTCTTCAGAGATTTACTCAAGTGTTTTTTTCCAGGGACACCTTGAAACAATTCAGACTTTCAGATAGAAATTCATGGATTCTTGAAACTAGTGCTTCTCAATCTCAGGAACTTTAAGTTGCATGTACTTCAAATACTTTCACACTTTGTCTGTCAGTTCTGAATATTGTTATTTTACATTGCATGATGAAAACAAAGTGTGAAGTTACATTTCCAAGGAACTGCTGACTCAATTCTACAGAGGAATCATTGAGTCCGTAATCTGCACCTCAATAACTGTCTGGTTTGGCAATGCAACAATACAAGATAAACATAGATTTCAAAGAATAATTAGAACTGCAGAAAAGATGATTGCTACAAAACTCCCCTCCATTGAAGATCTGTACACTGAACGATCCCAAAAAAGAGTGGGGAAAATAATTATGGACATACCCAATTCCTGTAACTGTGTACCGTGTTTTTTTTCATGAAAAAATAAGACATCCCCTGAAAATAAGACCTTAAACCCTGGACATAATCTGTTCAAACTTCTCCCCTCTGGACGATGCTACAGAACATTGCAAACCAAAACAACCAGACATAAGGAAAGTTTCTTCTCTCATGATGAAATGGTTTTTGTCCGCACCTTACAACAGGACATGATGAATGTTGCATACTTTAAGACTATGAATGTATCTTATGCTTATATACTTAATTGATTATGCCTAGATATGTGTATATATACAAATGATCATGATCACCGAAGACAAGTTCCTTGTGTGTCCTGACACACATGGCAAAAATAAATCCTGATTCTGATTCTGATGATTCAACAATGAGCCCCATTAAGCAATTTTCAGCAGTTCCAAGAAGGCCCCACCCCCATCTGCACTATTCAGGTGAATCTGAGGGCACAAGATAAATCACCAAGTGAGGAGCCAGCATGGTGCAGTGGTTAAAAGCAACACTGCAGGCTATTTCTGCTGACTGCCATCTGCCATTAGCCATCAAAAGTTGAGCAGTTCGATCCTGACTGGCTCCAGGTTGACTCAGCCTTCCATCCTTCTAAGTTCGGTAAAATGAGGACCCAGATTGTTGGGGGCAATATGCTGACTGGGTAAACTGCTTAGAGAGTGCTGTAAAGCACTGTTAAGCGGTATATAAGTCTAAATAATAAATAAATATAATAAATAAATCTCAATGACTCTCAGAGAGCGTGCCAACGTCCAGATGACTGCAAAGAATATAAATCCTTCCATCCTCCACCATTCAGTCAGAACTGAAGAAGCTTCTTGGATGAGGAGTGAAACATCTTCAAAGAAAAACAAAATCCGGTTGTCTTTTGAAAAAGCACCTTTAGGGTAGACATCTAAACAAAATGGCTATCATGGGTAACTCATTAACCACATGGCTGCCACAGAGCATGTTACCAATGTTAAAACAGCAGGAATAGTTGTGAAGATGCTCTTTCTAACTCCTTCTCTTTCAGGACACAAATCCTATGACACTCCCAGTTATCTTTGCATTCTTCCCCCTCAGCATAGTTGACATATTCAAAAACAAAATGTGAAAACTTCTTTCCTTTTTAAAATCCTCACCACATCCAGGATGCCTGTGTGGCATCTCAAAGCATCCATATGATGCCCAAAGGTGGTGACTTGCAGGAAGATAGTTTCACTTTTAATTGTATTTAAAATTAATCGTTGTTGTTTTTTAATAAAAGAATAGATGGAGGGTCTGGAGCTAAGAGAGATGTCCATAGGCTGTTCACAAGTGGTGCATTTGAGATGCAAAAATTGCTATGGGTATATTATTTTATCTGAATCCAGAGAAAGTACTTTCTGGAGGAAATGGTTCCCATTCTATGTTCCAATTTCATGATCAAGGAGAGAAAACTTAAATTGACAAGAAGAGAAGTCACTAGATTTTTCCATTCCTTATACTGACCAGGTTTGGAACCTTCATGTCCACCATAAATACATGGTATGATAATTTATGTGAAATTTCCCCCACAAGCAAATATTATATTTAAATAGTGAAGGACTAAACTCATTTAACTAGGCTGGTATACCTTTTCAGTGTTAGTAGGGCTATCATTTACACTAATTGCTAATTGCAATTAAAACCAAAGCTTGAAATTCTCCAAGTGTTCCAAATCTGGGAATTTGAAGTAGTCCAGAGGGACTAATGTTTTGTGAGCTTGTTCAATTCAAATGTATGTTTGTTCCTGGTCAGATGTTGCTTTTAAAAATAATAATAATAACAATGAATACTGTGCACAGCCTGACTCCTTTTTAAGCTGTCAGCATTTTCTTTACATCTGTGCATAAACATTATTACTGCCAACTCAGTATGTTCCTGCAGAAATGATCAAAGACCCAAAAACATATTCCATAGCTTCCAGGTTTCAGTATATATACATTAAAATGAGCAAATGTCTGTATTGGCTTGTAGGAAGTAGGAAGATGATAGCCAGGGTGGGTTTGCAGAAAATTAGCTAGTATTTTTCTTTATCATCTATTTGCAAGCAAAATCTGTATGAGAGTAGAACAGAACAAAATAGAATTCTTTATTGGCCAAATATGATTGGACACACAAGGAGTTTGTCTCCAGTGCAGAAGCTCTCAATGTACATATAAGTAACAAAGTGATGAATCATAAATCATAAGATACAACCAACAAAGTGATAATCAATTGTCTTTATTGATTAGCCCTTGAGCCATATCAGAGTGTAAAATCATAAGATACCAATAGGAGTAAGTAATAGGAAAGATGAGAAGGATAATGGCAATACAGAATATTACTAGTAATACAAAATAGTAATACATAATATTAGTATTATGTATATTATAGCAGTAATCATAATACAGAATATTTGCCTTATGATAACTACTTGGCCCTGTCTAAAAGGTACCTCTATATTAACATTAAATATTAAAGTTTAATATATTTTAACTTTTCACTAATGACAGGTTACTGAAAAAAGTGGCACACTGTTGCTTATTGGTATGACATGAAATCTCTCTGCACTTAAGTTGTGTCCTTGGATAAATTTTATTGCTATGTGTTCACATTTAAAGTAAAAGAATTATGTATTGATCGGAGATGTGGAAAGGCTGAACAACAAGGACAGCAATGACAGGGCAATCCAAGATCCAACTCTCTTTTTTTTACATGAGTTGCTGTTAGCTAACTCAGTGGTTCTACAGTTGAAGAAAAGTTTGCTTAGCATGTAGGATACAGAATGGTAAATCAAATCAAATCAAATTTTATTTCTACCCTGCCCTTCTCCTGAAGGACCCAGGGCGGCTTACAGGCAATATTAAAAAGAATACAAAGTACATATATAATTAAGAACATAATTAAAAAAATTAAATCAGGCCTGAACAGTAAAAAACTTAAAAGGGGAACGATAAAATTATTTCCACTTGATAAAAAATTTCATATTGAACACAGGAGAACAGGGCGCAGCTATCCCAAGTCCGCTTGATGGAACAAATGAGTCTTAAGGCACGGCGGAAGGTCTGGAGGTCGGTGATTGATTGAATAGCAGGGGGGAGGTCATTCCAGAGGGTGGGAGCTGCCACAGAGAAGGCTCTCCCCCTGGGGGTCGCCAGTCAACATTGTTTGACTGATGGCACCCTGAGGAGGCCCACTCTGTGGGAGCGTACAGGACGGTGGGAGGTATCATTTGGTAGAATGCAATCCTGCAAGTAACTGGGCCCTATGTCATGGAGCGCTTTGAAGGTGGTTACCAACACCCTGAAGTGCACCCGCGAGACCACCGGCAGCCAGTGCAGCTCACGCAGGAGAGGGGTTACGTGGGTACCCCAAAAATCCCCCGCACGGCCGCATTCTGGACTAGCTGTTGTCTCCGGATGCACCCCAAGGGGAGCCCCATGTAGAGAGCATTGCAGTAATCCAGACACGAAGTGACAAGGGCACGAGTGACTGTTCGTAGGGAGTCCCGATCAAGAAAGGGGCGCAATTGCCAAACCAGGCGAACCTGATAGAAGGCCCCCCTGGTGATGGCTGCCACATGATGTTCCATAGACAGCCGTGCATCCAGAAGGACCCCCAAGTTGCACGCCCTTTCCGTGGGGGGCAATATTTCGACCCCAATGGCCAGCGATGGTTGGATCTGGTCATATCGGGATGCCGGTAACCACAGCCACTCAGTCTTGGAGGGGTTGAGCCTTCAGCCAAGGCCATGCCCGAAGGCTTCCAGGAGCTTCCAATGGGAGCTCCGGAACCTTTGACAAACACGCCCTCCCTGTCGGCTATCGCCTCATCGACTGAACCGTGCAGGTCCAGTCATTCTTATAAACTTCCCACCTACTTAGGTGACTAAGTATGTAGAGTGGGGGAATAACCATCTGGGTGGGGAGGGGTGTTGTGTCCTTGCAACCAATAAAGGGTCGTTCCCAATTGCGAGAATGGCTGCCCACTTGAAACAGCATAAAAGAAAGCAACCTGCCTACAACCCTTTGCAGTCACTGTAACCAATAAAGACATCAGAGAAACCTTGGCTCTGCCTCATCCTTACTGGACTCAAATCTACCGCAGGTCTAACAACCTATAATCTATTCTCTAATTGTAGGACAATTAATGTTCCTTTTACCTATTCTCTAATTCACTTGGCAATTAACTTGCTGCTCCTATCCTACAATCTACAGCAGTTATTTATTTAGTACCTTAGTAAAACTTGAAGTTTGCCTATATAGAATTCTATAACTGCTCTGTGCCTATCACAAAAATGTATCAGGACATAATGAATGTATTTTTATGACATGATGAATGTGTTTATGACACAATAATATGTTGAATGTATTTTATGATTATGTTAATGGCTTATGGCAGGGAATTCTAATTTAATCTAGTCTAAACTAACCTAATTACCTATTCTCTTACTTGTATGAAAATTAACTTGTTGCTTGTATCCTACAATCTATAGTAAAAACACATCTTTTTAACCAGGCCGGTTTGGCCTAGTTCATGCCTCCTCTCCACGAAATTTTTATCCTACATGTTAATTTTAAATTTGTTTCTAAATTAGTTTTAATATTGGGTTTTGTTTTAAATTTCTAAGCCATTTTAAATATTTCTTTTTAAATTGTTTTTAAACTCTTATAATTTGTATATTTTTGTTGTTTTTATTGACTGTACACCACCCTGGGTCCCTTTGGGGAGAAGGGCGGTATATAAATTTGATAAATAAATAAATAAATATAGTAATTATTTTATTCAACGTCCTCGTAGGACTTGTAGATTGCTTATCTAGAATTTTATGACTGTTCTATGCCTATCACAAAAATGTATCTCATGGCAAGATGAATGTATTTTACGACTTGGGGTCATAGTCCAAAGCAACTGGAACACCATCCACATTTACAAAACCACCATCAGGCAATTGCTTTATTTGGAACAGCTACATCCTGTGATAATACCTTTAATACCATCAAAAACATCTGCCTACCTCAGCTCCTCAGGAAGGACTCAACAGATGAATACAAATACCAAATCCAGTCTAAACATCTGGCTGTGTGCTGAACCATAATAATTTCTGATTGGGGGTGCATATCTAGTTTCACATGCTCTATAAGCGAGAGCAGCCTCCTCCTAAAATTCAGCTATATAATTTTGGGTTGGAAATTTAAAATCAGGAATTATCCTCCTCAGGGTGCAGGCTACAGGGTTGGTTTGGAAAAATGTATCTATAATTGAGCTGACTTCTATCCCTTTGAAAAAATATGAGATGGGGGGGAAGGTATCTTCACTGGCAGAACTGAAAGAAAGAATTTGAGTCATTAAGGTATAATTAGACCTTTTCGCAGTCATTGTGCTGTTTACCCTCCCTCAGGATGAGGCTAATATACCTGGAGAACCAAGTTAAGAAAGGTGATGAAATGATGGGCTTCTTCCAGGCAGCAGCACCGGCATCTGGAGGTTGTAGTAGATATGGGGAAAAGGAACACAGGTCAAGAGAGATGCCATAACTCCATAAAGAGCCTTTGTGAAGAAGAGACTGTGCTTTAGAGGAGAGTAGAAAGCAGGAGGAATAAAGGTACCCTATGTCTTAGCAGGGAGCGAGAAGGCATCTTATACAGGAAGTGATGATAAGAAAGAATCCCTTGAGAACCAAAATAAAAACATTATCAAATAGGTTGTAGGAGATGGACGATGTGAGCTTTTGATTGCAAGCTATTCACACCACACATCACTCTGCCAGTTTGCTCTTTTGCATGTGCTTGAGTGACCACAGGAGGGAGGTTCTTTTGTAGAAAGCTTATGTGACACTAATCAATGAGTGATGTCTCATCACCCCTGCCATAGATCAAGAGATGCTGTTCCATCATTTAGAGACACACACACGTTTATGATGTGGGGAGGGAAGGGTCTTGCTAATTTAGAGAAGGCAGAGAAGTGTTAATGAGCAAGCTTTAAATGAATACTTTGATCCTCCACTCCCATGGAAATTCAAGGAAATCATTCTCACTGATGAAAAAAATGTATATGATGTGCAGCAATTGTAGGTGAATTGTTCCTGACTTGTCTTTTTATAAAAGGCAGCTACAAAGAATGCAATAGTATATATGGAATCTGTATTTAGGGGGGAAAATCTAGATTGGAGGTTTCCAACCTTTTTCAAGCTGCGGACCCCAAAACACGCCATTGCTACATGGCAGACCCCATTCCCACAAATTCAACTAATGATCAATCGACAATTCGTGTCTATTACTTTTCCCAAATTTTTCCTGGCCTGTCTGCGGATCCCCTGCATACTTGCCATGGACCCCAAGGAGTCCACAGACCCCAGTTTGAAAACCTCTGTTCTAGATGATGGCAAACTTTTTTTAAAATGTTATATAACTCATTTTATATATGAGATTTGGCAAATTTTAAGATATATGGACTTCAACTGTTAGAATTCCCCATCCAGCATGATTCCCAACTTCAGTCCCACCCTTGATTAAATTCTCAATTAGCCACTTAGCAAAGAATGAATTTGTGCTTTTAAAGGGGCATTTATTCCCTCATCTAGGTAACATGTGGCACTAGGAGATGTCAAGAGTGATATTGGCAGCATTGATAGTGTTTGAACAGTCTGCCAATCATTGGTCACTGTAAAAAGGGCCTCAGAAATGGAGGTGCATAGTCACTGTGAATTGATAGTCCTAAATGATACCAGACACTAAAAATTACTTGGTGCTGACAGAATCACTTTCTATAAAAGATAGAACGAATCCTTTCCACGAAGGATCCATGGTTGATAAAGTAGTAGCATCTTCCCATCAACAAAGTATTTCACAGTTGGGAAATTTGGGGAAAAGACATCTGATAATCCAGTTCTTCCAACTAGGTGAAGTTGAAATTGACCTAGGAAGAATTAAGATCACATTCAATGATAAGAGTGAGTTTACTAGAGAGTTGCAACTCATCAAGGGGAGAACTGTGCTTTCCCCAGGAGACTAATGGTCCAGCGAAACTTCCATCCTTCCTTGTTTCTAAACAGCCACTACCAATGTACAGTAACAGTGGATTTTTGAAGACAGATAATTGGATTTCAAAGCTAAGAAGGACATATGTGACAGTCACTTGAATCTGCAGGTGCAATGTGCAATATCTGCAGATATCAAAATAAAGAAGCAACCACGTGGATTTTCTAATCTATTCCTTCCACAGTTAAGAGGCAGGTGTCCTGTACTCCTGTTATAAATACAGGTGATACTTTTTTTTCATGTGACATAGAGGAGAAATTGCAACCATTGAAATTTTCAACCAGTCTTACATGTTGTATCGTGGAACAAGTTTGCATATAAATAGAGCAAGTTCCTGAATTTTCGTAGTTTTCTCTATTCGTGGATTCTTTCCTTCTGTTCAATCATGTCCAATCTTGGAGATTGACAAGTCCCCATAGTTTTCTTGGCAAAGTTTTTCGAAGTGGTTTGCCATCAGCTCCTTCTGAGGGCTAAGAGAAAGTGACTGGCCCAAGGTCACCCAACTGGCTTCATGCCTGAGATGGAATTAGAGCTCACAGTCTTTTTCTTCCTCTCCCCCCTGATGACTTAACCACTACACCAAACTGGTCCTTACTGCTTTTGTCAGGAAATTGCTTTTTCTTCACTGTACCATGTTTAAAAGGATAAAGATGAGGAAACATAGCACAATTACTCTTTCACAGAACATTGTCTATTTGTCTCTTTCACCCTCACTGCAAACCTCAGAAAATGTCAACATCTCTTAGATATCCTTGCAAAACTCAAAATCAAATAACACTATCTTGGCAAAACCTTCTTCTTTCCAGGTTGTTTTTCAGTTTAATCTCTGTCTAATCTCTAGATTTTAGGATGGAAGATTAATCATTGCTATTGGAGGAGGCTTTATATAGGACCTGGAAATGTCCTACATCCAACAAAATGAAACAACTAAATCTAGTTTACACCAAAATTCCTTGGTAAGGCTGTACTTTTTTTAAAGGAAGTCTAAAGGAAGATCTGTCAATTGCTGGATAGAGGTGGACAAATTAGAAAAAGCAAGAAGACATAAAATTGCCAAAGAAGAGTCAATGCCATTAGAAAAAGATATTTTAAAAATGTAAATTCTCTCTCTCTCTCTCTCTCTCTCTCTCTCTCTCTCTCTCTCTCTCTCTCTCTCT
>JANHFO010002772.1:170668-186758 GCA_032468095.1 Pareas carinatus | reverse complement strand
GTTCCAGAGGGTGGGCGCAGCCACAGAGAAGGCTCTCCCTCTGGGGGTCGCCAGCCGACATTGCTTGGCTGACGGCATCCTAAGGAGGCCCTCTCTGTGGGCACGGACTGGTTGGTGGGAGGTATTTGCTGGCAGAATGCGGTCCTGTAAGTAACTGGGTCCTGAAGCTAGCCCAAATGAATACTGGTGTCAATGGTACCAAAACAGATGCATCACCTCCATTTTGGCTCTGCCATAGGTCATTAACAAGCATAATCAATGTTGGCTTCATACTATATCCCTGAAATATGCTGATACACATTCAGATAATCTACTTACTCCATGTTCCTTTCGAGTTGAAACCCAATGATCTTCTCCAACTCCCTGCCTAACAAGGGAAGGTTGGAAACTGGATGGTAATTATCTAGGAACTTTGGATCCAGTAATAATTTCTTACTCAAGAAAACTGGACCCAAAGTTCCTTGATAATTTCCATCCAGTCTCCTCCCAAGTTACCTCCCATGCAGCTTTTAGCATCAACGGAACAGCCTAGATCTAACAGATAAGAGAATCTGGTCCATTTTCTCAGGAATCAAAATGTCAAACTCATTCCAGATAACTCCATAAAGTCTTGCCTTGAGTACATCAAAACAATCTCCCCAGTCAAAATTCAACTGAGAGAATCTAAGTGATAGCATTTGCTAAATACCAAGAACATTCCTTGCTGGAGTCCTGCAGATGATCCTACTGTTCATCCTTCCCTAACAAGGACTTGGATGACTTAAACAGAAATGACACATACCAGTGACTACATATTAGATGTGGCTTTTGACCTGGTGCAGTTGAGATAGTCTGGCTTTTGATATCATAGTCATCAGTTCAATGTTGTAGTTAGATCACTTTCTTGTTGGCAGCACCCTCCTCATGGAGAATAAGGCCTGCCCTAACTGGCTGATGGTCCTGGTAGGCTTCCAAAGGAAACTTAGGGTTTACCCTGAGGGTCCAGTGGGCAGTTTAACTGAGACCCTAGTTGTAGCCTATAATGGCTAGTGCTTTGGGCCAGATCACCCCATGCAGTCTCTCTCTGTGCTCTGATCCCAGGATGTATGTTAGTTTGTCAAGAGTGCTGTGAAACAGAGTGAAGAGTGCCGCTGGAGGAAAACAAAGAATGGATCCAAGCAAGCACAAATAACAGCCTACAGTGTGGATTACATCATAGCCATAAAGATAGTGAAATATTCTCCACCCTTATTGCAGTTGCTCATAGATTATCCTGCAATCCTGTTTAGGCTGAATCAATTTTTGCTGGAGAGGAATGGGCCATAGGAACATCTCCAGGGCTGCTAAATGAAATATTCTTGCTATTTGGCAGATAAAGTGAGAGCAATTTCTGCAGAGATACTGTACAGAAATAATCCATTAAGGTAATTTATAAGTATGTTTATTATAAAACCCGCTACATTTAAGATAAGAATATCCAACTGCATTTTTTTATATATACAGTGTATTTTTACAAATGGTGTATCTCGGGAAGAATCGTAATTCATTTAAAAGAAAAGGTAATTATATTTTTGTCAATCCAGTCCTCAAAATAAAATAAGTCTTATTATTCATCAATGCAAAGAGCATATTATTTATATGACAGCATTATCCTGGATATACAAACCAAATCATATACAAATAAATTTGTTTCATGAATACCATTCTTTCAAGAGTAAATGGCATGTTTTATAACTGTCTACATGTTTATAAGTGGGTTTTCCACCTTTTAAAATTTTGAATTTCTGACAATCAAGCAATATAAATCCACGGGAGTGGAGATGTTGGGTTTTTTAAAACACTATTTTCAAAAGAAACTTTATATAAAGAACAGCATTTCAAGAGAATACCTTAGTGGAGCTTGAAAGCCAGAATATGGCTGGAGTGTAAACTATATGCCTACTGTAGAGTGTTTATTTAATAAGTTATTCTGTTGTTTCTGTTGAAGTCTCTGGAGACGGAACAGGATTTACAGATAAGCAAATTTAATACTGAATCCTTGAGTTAAATAATAATATAAATGGTTAATTGAGTAGTTTTCCTGATGCTAAGTGGATACTTTTTTAACCCAATGAAGAGCTGCAGGAACAAAGAATCTGTGGCATTTTGCAGTTCTGCATCCTAACTCCAAAAATCCCAATCAACACATTGAAACGATGAGTTATCCTTCAGCAGAATCTGAAGGATCACAAAACCTGAAGACTCCCAGGCTTCTATTCTTGTTTTTACAGAATGCAAACAATCCATATACTTAGGAAATAAATCTTAACTGCGTAAAATTAGCATTAGATCAGCATTGTATACTAACAATCAATCAAGGGGACAAGTTTGCTACTGTCAAATAAGCTAAAGAGCAAACATTTAAAGAGCATAAATTTAAATTACAGGCATATCTCATTTTATTGTGCTTCACTTTATTGCACTTCACAAATATTACACAAATATTATGACTCAGTGAAGGCTCAGTTGATGATCAGCACCTTTTTAAAAATAAAATATTAATTAAGGTATGTACATTTTTTAAAACTTAATGCTAATGCATCCTTAATAAGGTACAGTACAGTGTAAACATATTTTTTGTACATACTGGAAAACCAAAAAGTATGTGTGGCTTGTTTAATTGCAATATGCACTTTATTGCAGTGGTCTGGAACTGAAGTCGATTTAGGTATGCCAGTACATAAATTGTCTACTTTAATCCCATTAATTTTTTGAAGTACAATAAAGCTGTACAGTTACACTCTGCATTCACTATGGAGTCCCTGGTGCTCTCTGAGTTTTGGTGTTTGTCTGCAGATGTTTCATTACCTAATTAGGTAACGTAATCAGTGTGAGTGTGGGGTTTGTTCCCTATTTATATACAGTTGCTTGCCCTGCTAGTTGGGGGGGGGTGGGAGCACGGTGGCTATGATCTTCTTAGTAATTTCTGAATTGCTTTCTGCTTTGTTATACATCTGACAATCTCTATGCAGGCATTCTGGATTTTTTTCTCTTAGCTTTTTGCTCCCTCTTTTGAATGGTGTGTAAATATGGTTTATTTCTGTGTGCCCACTGATAGCTGATTTGTCTCAATGCCAAGCTTCCAGAATTTTCTGGATTTGACTTGTTCTAAGATGTTCACAGTTTCCAAGCTGAAATTCTGGTTAAGTTCATCCATGACAGTACGGATTTTTCTGACTGCTAGCTGGTGTTTGTGAATGTACTCTGCTTGTCAGTTTTACAGAGCAACTGTTAAGAGTTCTTACACTGTTGTTGTTGTTGTTGTTGTTGTCGTCGTCGTCGTCGTCGTCATCATTATTATTATTATTATTATTAATAATAGTAGTAGTAGTAGTAGTAGTAGTAGTTACAATTGCACGGTGTCACCATTATACACAAATCAATTAGAGTCCTCCAAAATAAATAGATCCCCCCCCTTCCCAAAAAACCCAATAGCCCAAGAAGAAAGAACAAGACTCATCTACAATATAAAGCGAAGAAAGGCAGTATATAAATTTAATTTAATGATGACACCGTGCAATTGTAATGGTCTGTTGGTTGTTTCTGAGGTGTTTTTGATATACATTAGTGTTACCTTTTTCATAGCTTGTGTTGGTTGTGCTGTAGTTGGTTGACTGGTCAGACTTCTCAAAAAAAAATTGTGTGGGTATCTATGTTGTTGGAAGATATACAGAAGTTTATTTTGTTTTCATGCTGTCCCAGGTTTAATGAACTATATTTTTATTTACTGGTTACATTATTCTTGCAAGAAAATTAGCATATTTGACACAAAGTATTTAATAGGGTACTAATTAGTACTTTTATTTTTCCTCAGTTTAAACATTTCTTTGAGAAACATGATTTTAAGAATTTGGGAACAATATCAATATATGCAAGTACTCTTCATTACTGCTGGAAAAAAAGAAAGTTCTTCAAAACTAACGCAGGATCAGGCAAAAAATTAACCTAGAGGTGTTATTCTTTGTTACCAACAAAGAAGGAGTAAACCGAATCCTGCAATTAACAAACTGAAAGGTAATGACTGACAGTTTTAGCCCTCATATCTTTCCTTTTCACTTGTTCTTATAAAGATTACATGGGAAAAAATGATTTTGTAGCTTGCTGATAAATCAGTCTGTTTTGCAGAGTGCTTCTTGAGTGGATGGCTAGAGAGAGTACAGCATACATTATTTGCAAAAACAGTTTATTTGACCTTATTTCCATCAACTGCAAGGCAAAATGGAAGGCAACACTCAACATTCCTATGCAATAAAGTGCCTGACAGTTCTGTGGCTTCTTGCCATTTGCTTGAGTACTTGCTGTTCTTTGCAGAAGGCGTGGCAGGCAAATTAGAGGTTATGAACACCTCTGACAGGAGGAAAAATTCCTTTACAACTAGCTCACTAAAATAATTATTTCATGCAAAAAGAAAAAGCAGAAAAGAAAAATATAACTTTGCATATACTGCAAATAACTCAAATTTTTCGCATTTGTCAAGTGCCCCATGGGTTTTGTTGTTAGGGAAACTGCTAGCATTATTTAAAGTGCATAAAGTGGTTTCTTTTATTTCACAGGAGACACATTACAAGGCCACAGACAAGAGGTAGTTCTCACAAATGTAATAAATCTGTATCTGGCTTGTATGCACCAAAGAGCAAATAGGAAACACAATTTTATGTTGAAGAGATTTTATACATGAAACAACCTCAACTGAATGAGACTTGCTTGTGTTCTGAAATGATACAATCCAAAAGCTTGTTTATTACCTCATTAAGAAATTATACTCAAGAAAACATCCACTTTCAAAGCTAAAAGAAATAAAAGATTGGAGAGCATCATGGTACTTACTATAGTGGGCCCAAAATTTCTACCAGAGCTATCAATCAAATCCTGAAAATTTTCTGACCCTCACTTCAGGCATTTAAGCCAAACATCACTATCATTCACACATAAATATAAGCAATGAATGGGAATACTGATAGTTATTTATTTTTCATCATTTGTACTTGTATACTGACCCTGCTCTGTTGTTCTGTAGTAGGACGAACTAACACACAAAGTCAAATACAGTTATTTTTTATAAACAAGATGACAGACAATACTTTCAGCTACAACTTTTTGAAATGGCATGAACTGGATTTGCCCCCAAAATATTATTGGTACAAAATACTATCAACATACCACACCCAAGATGGCTCACAATAAAATACAAACAGTTCATGTTTAGTAATCATTTGTAAATACGACAGTGATGAAAAATAACTTTATTACTAATCCTCGTCTTTACTGATCTTCATAGATCTGTAAAGGAAAGTTGAAGTGCAATTGTGGTTTTAATGAGCAGCCACTTCGTTTAACATCTGGATTGCCAGTCGTAGTAGTGAGGCCTACCTATAACACAGTACCAGAATTGTATGAACCCCAAATATAAATTCAGAAATAAGAATCTAGTAACAGTTACAAACAATATGAAAGTATCCTAACATCGTAAATAGGTCTGTTTCTACTCTTATGCCATAGATATACAAAGCACATTCTAAGGCTTGTCGATACTATAGCAATCCTCAGATAATGAAAGGAAGTTGCAACCACTGTAAAATGCAGTCAATAGTACAGGGATGGCATTTATATTGTATTAAATGACCTGTGTGGTTGCAAAGTGCATACTGAGCAAAAATTATCATGCTGGGACTGATCTTTAAGCCCTAAGCAGTATAAGATTTTACAATATAAATGGTCACATTTTGTATTACAAACCTGTTTAGCTGTAAAGATGTAGTCCCTCTTGAAAATGTCTAGTTGTCAGAGTTTTCTTTTGGCACACAATGGGTTATCTCCTACATTTCCCCAGGGTATGATGGCATTTACTACCTCATAATTTTACAAGCCTTTGAATTTATTAAATGGTTTTAGTGTTAGTGCTAGTACTAGTTTTAATTAGTGTTTTTAATGTTTTTATTCTGTTTTTGTTTTTAAAACATCATCTGCCTTGAGGCAGTGCTGGAATAGAAAGACAGATATGAATCAAATCAATAGACTGTTGTTTGGCATGCATGTATGTATGTATGTATGTATGTATGTATGTATGTATGTATGTATGTATGTATGTATGTATGTATATTTGCCTACCTTTACCATGAGATATACTCAAAGAATGAGATGTGTCTTCAGAAAGAACTGTTTTAATTGGTTCTCTCACAAATCACATATGAACGCCTTGACTTAAGACCACAATTGAGCCTGAAATTTCTGTTGTTAAGCAAGATGGTTGTTAAGTGAGTTTTGTTCCATTTTACAATCTTTCTTGCCACCATTGTGAAGTGCATCACTGTTGTTGTTAAGTTAGTAACATGGTTTTTAAGTGAATCTGGCTTTCCCATTGACTTTGCTTGTCAGAAGAAGGCGATCAAGTCACACTAGAACTTTGCAACCATCATAAATATGAACCAATTGCCAAAGATCCAAATTTCAATCATATGACTATAGGGATGCTGCAACCATCATAAGTGGCGAAAAATTATCATACATCACATTTTTCAGTGCCATTGTAACTTTGAAAAGTCGCTTAATGATTGTAATTTGAGGACTACTTGTAGTTATTTATTCGTAATTACAATTCTTTTAATGGTCAACTATGAATTGACATATGTTGGTAACATGACTGCACAAAGCTTTTGTTTAGAACTTTCTGTATCTTGTAGAATTGATTGATATGAACCCCTGCCCTCCACATGTATTGTCCAACTAGGACTTCAGTTCCTGATATAGTAGATCTTAAGATACATATCCTAAAAATCTGTAAACGTGAAAGCAAGGATAGAAATAAGTGCACCTCAAAAATGAGCAGAGGCTACAGAAGTCTAAGTTTACTATCCTTGTTATGATGCAAAATGACAATTTCTGAGAGGAATACTTTCAATTGCCTCTTTTCTGTAGAGGAGGGTGGTTTACAAGAACTATACTACAACCCAATATGGTAATCTTGCAAAACTACTTAAAGTACCAAAAAGGATATTATATATGGAAGGCCGTGTACCTTGATGTAAGCCAGTCAGCCGCTGAATAGCTGGTACAGGGGAACATTAATTATGCCACTTGGAGCTTTGAGATAGACAGCCATGGCTCTACTGTGCTGGGTGGACCAACATGGTGGGAGGACCCCTAGGCCTAAAACTCTATGTGAAAGATCAGCAGCCTTTAGTTAAGATATATGTGGCATATCACAGGTGATAAGAGGAGGGGACAAAACAGAATTGCTCCAGCACCATTTCCATGTAGCTGCAACATAACTTTTGAACTCCATTCAGGATGCCATTAGTTTTATTGCTGAATAATCCCTCCTCATCAAAGGGAATGTCCTCACTCTAAGTCTGTAATGTTAGCCCAATAAAGCAAAACTAGGCATAATGATCCCATGCAACAGAATGGACAATAAATTTGGTCACTAAGCCAGCTGCTTGGCAAAGCATGCAATTTCTATTTGGAGAGAAAAAAAAACTGGGCTATTTGTCTCTCATCTTCTCACAAATGAGACAGAAACTGAAATATCTTCCTCGACATAAAATGATGGCATTTCTCCATACCTACTTGAATGCTGGCAACGTAGCGAGAACTTCAAAATATTTTTAACTTGTTTCCAACACTGTCTTATATTCTACACTACTCTTCTGTGGGTAGTAAATGTTGATCATGGCAACCTGATTCTGCGTCTCTTTCTCATGAATATCCCTTTGTTGAATCAACTCCTGTACTTAAAAGAGAAGCCAGTGATGCCTAGACAGTTCAAACTGGAACGTCACTGGCACTAGGGCTACTTAAGAAGGCTCTACCAGAGAAAAACAATGGAATTTGGGAGGGGCGGATCTTTCCCTTTTTTTTTTCTTTGTGCTCAGGTGGGACAGATCTCTTCCAGAATTTGAACTCCTAATGAGCAATTTATTAAGTGCAGATAAACTTTGCAAATAATTGCAAGGCCAGGGTTTGCTCTAATTTTGTAGAATTGTCTTACATTATTAGCTCATAGAGGAGTGGAAATTTTCAGTTGACATGTATGTAATTTCGCTTATTGCCAATCACTTTGGCAGGCATTTAATCTGTTCATTGCATCAGTTGTTAGACGAGATCTTTCCAAGAAACATTTGGCTGTTTGGCAAATATTTGCTCACTCTACATCCATTTAAAAAAAAAATTGGGGAGAGCTTAAATGCAAAACACATACATATCACATAACCAAAATATTAAATTAGTTTTATTATCAATTATCGTCCTGTAAATTTAATCATTTATAAAATGACATATGAATTCAGCTTATATGGCAGAGAGTATTCCAAGCACAAGGTCATTAGATACCATGACACATTTACAAGACAATCTAACTATAAAAACTAAATCATTTCCGTAATCACCTTTAGTGTTGTCGGGTCATTACACTGAGCTCTTTTTCAGAGTGATGCTAAAGCTATAGCATCACACAAAGTAAATGGTATTTATTGCAATATGAAGTACCAATATGACGCATTGTTAATTCCAACGATTGAAATTCAAGGAAACCAATTTAAATCTGAATGACAAATCGTATTTTGTACAGAACAAGCATTTTGAAATATCATTGTCTGATATCTGAGGAAATACGAGGGAAAATTTGTCAACATACAATAACAGAATGTATCTAAAAAGAATCCAGAACAGAGCAAAACTAACAGAGAGGAATGTTGGTTAAGAAACAGTGATCTTATACAATCGTATTTCTTGACAAAATAATACTTGCAGTTAATATTTATAATCAATTGTGGTTTGTATTGTTCCATCTTAACGAATTACATTTAACTTTTCTCTCTCTCCTGTTTAGTACAGGGATAGCTCAGAAGACAATTTGGAGGTACTTTATAGGGGGGGTATGGCCTTTATGTTGTGGCTTTTTTAATGTTGTGAGATGCCAGGAGTCACCTGTGAGTTGGATGGACATATACATTTAATAAATAAACAAATACTCCAAGCTGCGCTCCAATATTAACATATAGGTGTTTGTTTCCTTATGTATAAATGCAAGTGACTCTACATTTTTGTTAGTATAATTATCTTCAGCCATTAGAATATTAAAAAATGCATGCCAATTCAATCAAATATGATCTGCTTTAAGACTAAGCACTGTAATTACACACACATACACACACACACACACACACACACATTATATATATAAAATGTAGCACTAAATATGAATGCAGTTAATTCTTAGTTTAGTTTTTCAGTGAATCTCTATAAGATAGTATGCAAATCATAACCAGCATGTCTTGCTACCAACTCAATCTTGCTGCTACTGTCAAATATTTATTTTTGTTGTAATGAGATGAACCAAAAGTCTGAGTAGCAATGGGGGAAGAAACAAAAACTCTGGCTACGGCTGTTCTTAATCACACTTTTCAGGTTATTCATAAGTTTTTCCCATACACTTGATGATTCAGTGCTCTGAATTCATAAACGGGTGTTTGTAAAGCTCTAAATAAGAAAGACAGAGAATATGTACTTAAGTATTTTCCTTTAAAGAAATCCACCTTATAAACTATAGTGAATAGCAAAATAATTTCAAGAAGGACGTAAATAATACCCCAAACTCTTTTTCTAATAGATATAAAACTGAATTATATTTGCAGTGGTTGACATCTAGTGAAATTCTACCAATATCAGTAAGAGACATCTTGTGAAATTATTGGGTTTTTTTAAAGTATACAACTAGCTGGCTAACTCTGCACATTAGTCGCTTGTTTTATCCAACTGCAAAACTGTGTGCTCCCAGATGTGTAGATAAGTCTGTATTATATTCATCTATACATGACATTTTTATTGATATACTTGACATGCAGAATGTTATATCTTTCATACGTACATACTTGCAATTTTTATTAAGACACAACGTGGTATTATTAATTTCCACATGGAAGGGCAGAAGAAGACTTTTACTCTGAATATTTGAAAGTCACATAGATTGAGGGAGGGAAGGGAATCAAATTAGCATGTCAAAGAGCTGAATACCATTATTCTGAAATAACTAAATATTCTGCATGCATGACATGGAATTCAACAGCAATTATGCCATAGCCTGGATGCTTCAATTGCAGTTTGAAGTAGCATAATTGAGATAAGCACTAAGAATCCTATAGAAAGTCATCATCCTTGTATAAATATAATTTTGAATTTTTCAAACAAATGTGAAAAAGCTTAGCATTTTGTCTTATAGTAACCTAGAATGAATAAAGATACAGCAATAAAACTATAACAAGTAGTAATAAATATAATAATGCATGTAAAAGCCAAAAGACAATTACCATTAACTAGTCCTATGCAAAGAGGGAGGGACAGTCAAGCTAATAGAGGCTCTACAATGGCTTTTGCCTATACCACAAATCTTTTTCCTGAATGCCTGGTAGCAATGATTCTGTCGAGGAATGGAAAAGTGCAAATTACATGTCTTTCCCATATAGCGATGAGTGAAAAAACAGGAAGGGTATAATCCAAAGGCAATATGGTACAACCTAATTCATTTATTATCTTCCCAAAAGAAATGAGGAAGAAAGATATGACACAATTATACCCATATAAGAATATTATAAAGATCGCAACAAGGTAAAAATATGCTTTAATGTGTATAGATTTCTATCAGCTGATGGTAGAATGCCTAATCAACATATGGTTGTATTACATAGTGGCTATAATAAAATAATCCATATATTTCTAGAATTGTATCAGTTTTCCGTGTGGAGAATAGGCATTTCTGAAAGGAATGATAAATTACAGAATCTAAACTCTACATTCTGTTAATGTTGTTACAGTAAATCTACTTTTTTCATCTGAAAATAGAATGTTCATTTGTCTATATATTTTCCCTTCAAGGAACTTAAATCCATGTACTCACTTTATCTTCATAATATCATGTGGTTATTATTGCTGTACCAATACATTCAATAAAAATTCCCATTAGTTTGTTATATGTTCATTATATTAACATTATCTCCCTCATTTTTGTCTGTTTGTCTGTCTATCTATCTATGCAACTATTTTTATTAAGTACCATTTCTTCTTTGGGATGGCATAGAATAATACTCTCCTATGATAGCTGTTCCACACAATGATATGATGATTATCTGTACTATATACTCATTCAATTGCCATTTTAAATTACACTTTCCTACCTCTATACTTGCTTTTTGGGGAAAAGACTATATTTCTTACTTGTTCTAATTACAACTCTATGCTTGTAATAATCAAGTAAGAAAAGAGAAGTACAAGATATGAAACCACAAATATCTTTAAAAACATTTAGATTTATGTATCCTGTAGTCATCAAGTGTTACAAAAAATATCTTGCTTTGGGCAAGTTTGAAAACTAGAATTATAAAATATCATAAATAATATTTTTTTTCAAATGGAAATGTGTACTTGCACTTTCTAATTAAATAAATGATACGCAATTGCTGATCTAGCTCTTAAATTTTAATTACTGTATGTTTTTCATATTCATTCAACTAAAGAAAACCATAAAAGATCACTGGCTGATTATGATCACCTTTGGAAAACACATGTATATTAGCAAAATATATCCTGAATTAGATTGTACTTTCTTGATAGAACAGGACTTCCATAAACTATTCCTGTTCAATTACCTGCTACAAAATGAAAAATCGACTAAAAAAAGTTAAAATCTCTGAGCAACACAATTCACAAATTCTACAATAAAGCCAAATATCAGGCCTCTGACAGATTCTAATGTATTTAGAAAAAACCTGGATAACCTCTGACTTTTGGGTTATCCTTTGAAAGAAGGCTAGTGCAATCTGAGGTGACCTTTTTTCAATATTTGGCACCATCTGTTGACTATAACATCCCCCCTTTCTTCACACGTGCTATAATTAGGCTGACAGTATTTTTTTTTAACCCAATACTGCATGGTGCAATATTGCCTTAGAAGATTACATATATCATGTGACTGCAGGGATACTGCAATGACCTAAACTTTGTAAACAAATATAGCATGAACATCATGGGAAATTTCAATTCAACAATAATGGTTCCAGATTTTTTTACATATTTTTAAGGGCTATCTTAATGCAACTGCTTTTCTGGTATATTGCACTGTTTGGGCTAACTGGAAGGTACAAACAGACAGCAGAGTTTTGTCGCATAAGTAGCCTTCATCATACCATTTGTTAGTAATACTGTGTTTTCCTGAAAATAAGACCTACTTACATTTTTGCCTCTAGGTGGAATATAAGGCATCCTCCAAAAATAAGACCTTACTTTCGGGGAAACATGGTAGATCGCCCACACCTACCCCCGAAAAACACCTGGGTCCCTCCTCCCTGCTAACCCCAGGCGCTCCTTACCTCATGCAGAATAACTTCATACAGGAGAGGCAGCGAGGCACCCGTGGCTGAGCTGCTTCTAGGGCTCTGAATTCAACGCGGACGCGCTCCCAAAACGCTTTACAGCTGACTGAAAGCGTGCGATTTTGGAACCCTGAAGGTTTCAGCCAGTCGATATCTCTGCAGCCCTGATTTCTCCGTGAGGTAAGGAGCGCCCGGGGATAGCAGAGAGGGGGAAGCCGGGTGTTATTTGGGGGTGGAGGTGAGCGATCTACCGTGTTTCCCCAAAAGTAAGGCATTCCCCGAAAATAAGACCTAGCGCTCCTTTGGGAGCAAAAATTAATATAAGACAGCATCTTATTTTCGGGGAAACACGGTAGTTCAAAGTTACAACAGTGCTGGGGGGGGGAAATGATTTGTGACCAATCCTCACACTTATGACCGTCACAGTGTGTTTAAGCATATGATTGCAATTTGGGCAGTTGGCAACCAACATGCATTCACAAGAGTTGCAGCATGAACGGTCATGTGATTGCCATTTTCAACCTTCCCAGTCAGCTGGAAGTCCTCCCAGATAAATCAGATGGAGAAACACAACCAGATGAAGTATTTTATTTCATTTCAAGGCTATACTAACAGATTCTTGCAAGTCTAAGGGTACAAATCTCCCACGGTCACTTTTAATAGCCTGATCAATTAGGGTGGGTCCTTCTTTCCTTGGCCATTAAGCCACTGGGACAGGGGGCTCCTACCTCTCTTATCTACTTTTCCCTGAACAGCATCTCTCCCCTTTACCCCTCAAAGTCATTCCTACATAGGGATTAGATCGATTTTTGAAAAGTAAAGTCTAGGGCAGTGATGCTGGCACATGAGCCAAGTCACTCTGGCATTACTCCAGAGCTGAGCATGCTCAAAAACGAGAAGCAGTGCCACGTGATGATGCCACAGGGCCATGCACATGCTCAGAAAGAGAGCAGCAGCGCCAGGCAATCATGTCGCGACCTACGACTCATTAGACGCAGCTTGTCCGGGCACTCAGTGTCTAAAAGGTTAGCCATCACTGGTCTAGGGAGGGGGAGTTGGGTTTGCTTAATGCCCATGACAAAAAGGTCACAAAGCATTTGCAACTTACTTAACAACTGCACTGTTTAGCATCAGAAATTCTGGTCCAATTCTGGTCATAAGTTGAGGACTACTTGTATATAGATGTATCTCAAGGAATCCTGACCAAAAAAAATCAGGTTACTAAAAATACTGGAAAAATATCTCTGACATAAATAACTATGGAAACAATAGTCAGATAGTTTGCCATGAGTATCCAGCATTTTATTATACAATGGTAGCAGCACATTTGTGAACTCTTTAGCGGTATGCATAATCCTACAATACTGTGATCTACAATGTGATCACAGTTTCATCTAAATCCAATTAATAGCTAAAGAGTCTCTGGTTAAACAAACTACACATAAAACATTGTCAGGTCTTTGCTGGAGACACAGAGTCAACATTCACTGGAAAAGAATGCAAAACCTTAGGCTAATCCGATTTCTGGAGGGGATAAATCGAGTCAGATATTCTCATCAATAAAATGATAAACAATGTGAGCTTTGAGAGGCTCTTTCCAGAAAAATACAGCTAAGTTGCCACCATTAAAGTCTGTTCCTTACAATACAGGTCCGTAAAAATAAATCACATTTTAAACAGACCTTGGCAGATCTCAGAAAAGGGGTTGCTAGAGCTCATAAAGCTGGAAAAGCTACAAAACAGAGCCTAAGACTTTAGTTCCATCAATTCATGATCCGTTGTTACCAGGAATTTTTTAAAAAATATTGGGGGGGGGACATAAAATACAATACAACAAGAGGTCATAGGTAATACTAAAAACTCTTGCATTGCATTCTAGTCTGCCTCAGAAATTTGGGTCAGCCATTCTCAGTCCAACTTACCTCACAAAGTTGCTACAAAGAAAACATATAAAGAAAACAAAAAAAGTAGAGACTATTGTCTTGCTTTCCATTTATTTTTTTAAATCTTTAAAAACAAATTAAAGAGTTTTTCTCTGCTACAGAATGGTGGGGGGGATGTCTCCAAGTTTTGAAAACACAATTTGGGGGGTTAAGAATTATTACAATAACATAAAAAATGAAAGATTTGCTTTCCTGAAGGCCATTTAGTATATTTGTCACTTAAGACTACATTTTAACTCATTGCACTCTATATAAAAATGTCTGAATCTACTCTTCAGCTTAGTGTCTTAGCCACTGGATTGCACAACTTCAATCCCATGCTTTCCATTCTCACAGAATTAACTAAAATTAAATCACAATAATTACACAAAGCACATAAGTTTGAAATCTGCAAACTCCTAATACACAATTCAAAAGAATATTTTCCCACCATTCTTTAATCCCTTGCTCAACTGAGTTTCATGAAAACTCAAGTCTACTCCCTACTCACCTGATTACTAATTATGGAGTCTGCCAAATAAATTTAATGCTAACCTGAAATTGTCTCTGAATATAAACTGAAATAGGTTTTCTAACCACTGCTTGTTTAAAAGCTATAGATGGGTCTAATAACCAATCATGTTATTAGGTAGGTCTGTGACTCTGCATTCTTTATTTTTAATGCCAGATTTACTTTCTATATTACTATTGTGACTGCATTAATCATGTAAGTCACATAGGTCAAACAGGCGGCCCGCAGATCACATACAGCCCGCAAATTGCCAGTATCCGGCCTGCTCCCTGGAAGTGGGGGTGACGACACAGGTAGGGGATCTTCGGTTGCGGGGGAACATCAGCAGCCATGGAGGGATCAGCAAGGGCTATAAAGGGGCTGTGGTGTGGGCCCACAGTGGGGTCCGTTGGGGTGTCCTCAGGGATTACAGGGGACATGGAGATTGGTGGGAGTCTCCGGGGTGGTTGCGATGGAGAGGAGGAGGAAGGCAACCATGGCTGTGATGGCAGTGGCAGTGGCCCGCAATGAGTGGGTCTGACACACCTGATATAAGTGATTTATGAGGAGGGGAGTCAACAACTACATTACAGATACTACTGTGTGATATTCTAATCTGACAAAGGCACAGGAAAAGCCATGATTGAAACTCATGCATGTATGTAAGCTTCTGTCAATACATCTAAATTTGTTTAATGTTTCTCCTCTACTATCAACACCTGTAAAACAGCAATCCTTGCCTATGGACAAGATATATAGAAGTAGTCACCAAATAAAATCTTGCTTTTTGAACCTATTTAAGAATAGGAAAGGACATTCTATATATTTCTTACATGTACACATACATATTTCAACCACAACTCTTATATTTTATTTTTTGATGATGAATGTGAAAGAAATAAAAGAGTGGTGACGAACCTATAGTACGGGTGCCAGAGGTGGCACTCAGACCCCTCTCAATGGGCGCATGCGCCATCGCCCCAGCACAGATTTCTTTTCTAGAAAGCCAGAGGGATGTCCACACATGCCGGAGGACATTTCTGACATTACTTGCCACTCTGTCCAATGGGAGCGCTTCCTCCCTCTCACCCGTCTGGGTTTAAGGCGGGTGGCTCAACTGCAGTACGGAGTCTATGACGAAGGTGAGAGAGAATAGGAGCTAGGTTGGAGGGGAACATAGCTCATTGCGGACCGTAGAAGCTGGGGGAGGCTGCCGGGAGGCCCGCATGGGGGGGTTGTCGCTAGCCGCGGAGGAATGGGGGGATGAGGATGGCCAT
>JANHFO010002772.1:149234-170658 GCA_032468095.1 Pareas carinatus | reverse complement strand
AATTGTTTGCAAACTTAAATCCCCTTTCTCTCTTTCAGCACACAGCTTTTACAAAGGTGAGGATGGCCATGGGGATCACTGATGGCAGCAGGGGGTCATGGGGGGATCACTGATGGCTGTGGGTGGTCACTATTGACCATGGAGGGCACGTGTTGCCGTGTTGGCGCTTTGCAATAAATAAGTGGCTTTTGGGTTGCAGTTTGGACACTCAGTCGCTAAAAGGTTCACCATCACTGAAATAGACTAAGCTTGAGAGATTGGAATAATCTGCAATTAATGTGCAAATGTATCTTGTCTTAATCAATACTGACAAATGCAACTATCCAAGACAATTTCTTTGTATAAGGCGGTAATTGAAAGATTTCATTACTGAGCAATATGCTAAAGAACCTTCTTTTTTTCTCCCTCAGATTTCCTAAATATTTTTATGATATGTTGCCAATAATTTCCTAAATTCTGGAGAGCTTAATTTTATACTTTTTAGCATCTCTCTCACACACACCCTCTCTCTCTGTCTCCCTCTCCCTCCCTCTCTTTATCTCTCTCTCACAGATACACACAAACAAACTGAGTATTAACTATTTGCTTGGTGACAAGCATTTAGTAGCTCTTTTTATTTTTCCATTTTACTTTTAAAGTTTATGTTATTTATGTTCTATTAAGTGAAACACTTAAAAATGCCTCCGGACTCCCCACCTTTATTTGAATTCATTCTTTGTCATTTTCTCATTGAAATGGCTGTATTAAATTCCTTACAGAATGATATCTGTTTAAGATCTCTGAATGAACATGTAACTATTAATTATACTACTGAAATACCAAGTGATCATTGGATTGCCTTGTGAGTCGTAAGCTTCTTTAATAAATTGTATTAATATTTTTATCTTTTAAAAAAAAATCCTGAACAAACAAGCCTGGTAAATAATGTTTGATCCTGCCACTGTGGGAGGCCCTTATTCACTATATTGTCTTGTGAAATTTAGATTTTGCAAAACCATTTTACAGTTTCACAAGTCTAAGACTTGTTTTCAAAATGTTCTTTTTTATCTCACCAAATAATGGTTTACTTTTATGTCTAAGCCCTGTTCTGTACTTCAAAAAGGCAAATATTCACAATTAGCTTAACTTTTACCTCACAATTGGAAGCACAAAGTCAAAGAACTCTACAGAATTAGAGGCTTTTTCAACAGAAGACTGTTTAGACCAGAGGTCTCCAACCTTGGTCCTTTTAAGACTTGTGGACTTCAACTTCCAGAATTCCTTTAGCTAGCTGAGGAATTCTGGGAGTTGAAGTCCACAAGCCTTAAAGGGATAAAGGTTGGCGACCTCTGGTTTAGACACAAAAGCTGGGGTCTCCAAACTTGACAACTTTTAAGATTTGTGGATTTCAATTCCCAGGGCTGCCATGAGGAGTTGCAGTCCCCAGGTCCTCTGGAAGTTGAAGTCCACAAGTCTTAAAGTTGTCAAGCTTGGAGACCCCTGCACTAAAAGATAATCTTGAATATCATCTAGCCATCCTTTCATCACCACCCAAAAAGGGATTCCCAACTACTGTGTATGGGGACTCACTATGTTCGAAAAGGCCTAACTTGGTACATGTTTGACTCTTGGCTCCACATTTTAGATTATATATTCTACCCGCCTTTGGAAACCTATTCTATTCTTTACATCTGTATTTCTAATACTACAATGAAGAACAAAAATAAGCAGGGTAGAAAACAATATCCTTCTAGAGGACAGCTAGTGGAACTGGCATTTGACATCGGATGGTTTCTCCAATGGCAGCACACACTAGTGCTCAAAATTCCAAATGTGTCAACCAGCCCTAAAAAGATGGAATCCTGCTCTAAAGTCTAAATATTTGGTGTTCTCATTGGTATTCTTCTCATATCAAACACTGAAATATGGTAAAAATGTTCCATCTAAAAATCCTTCATTACTGAATAGCATTGCTATTTTGAGGAAGTGATATAAAGTATAAAATAACAACAGCAATGAGGAAGACCTGTCAACAAAAACAGTTACAATCATTTACTACATTTATGAAGAAAACCCAAGTACCCATTCTACTCCATAATTCTCCTGGTTCAAGCATTTTCAGCCATTTTTCTTTGGTAGACGAGCAAGAGATAACGACACATAGAGGTCCAATACAAACCTTTGTGATATTGCATTTCCCTGAAAATATGACCAGGTCTTATAATAATTTTTGCTCCAAAAGACGCATTAGGGCTTATTTTCCAGTTAGATCTTATTTTGGGGGGAATAAATACTAAATGCATCCATCTGGCTGATGAATCTTAACTGGAGCTTATTTTTGGGATAGAGCTCATTTTACGGGCCTCCTGTAAGAATTTTTTTAAATTCCCTTGTTTATAGCTCTAGAATTCATTTGTGATTTCCTATCCAACCAAAGATATTAGTCAACTATCTGAAACAATAGCCATCTTAATAATTAGAGAAAAAATGATTCAGTAAAATTTTACTGAGAGATAATATCCATTCATTGGTTATTTCTTTGTTAAAAATAATTGATAGTTAATTTTGTAATAATGTAAGGGAAGAAATACAATGTCTACTCCCACTATTACATTTTTTAAAAAACAAATCGACAATGTCTACAGTTTGAAAAAATGCTCGGAAAAATTATTGACATTTGGGTAAGGTGCACATTAAACACTATAGCTGTGTAAATAAGCAAATAGACAAATGTTACTTCAAGTTATAAACATTTACATGTAGGCTGAATATTAAATAAAATTACAGCTCATCTAAATGGCATGTTCCAGTAATATTTACATATCTGCATAAATGCATAAAATTTCTGTGGCTAAAAATATACAATAAAGTATTATCAACAGTAAATATTGTTCATTCCTTTGTGGTAAACAGACCACAAAAGTCTTACAGGATAGTTATTTCTCACCATCAGTAATTACTATGAGCCATTTTACAAAGGTAGAAGCCAAGTATCATCATAATATACTTAATACACATCCTTGGAAATAGAGTACTATTTCATATTGTTAGTGATTTGAGAGTTCATCTTGTAGGACTAGAATTCACAGTCTCCTGGTTTTTCGCCTGGTGTCTTTAACCACTACACCAGCCTTGGACTTTCATTAACAGGTTTCTGCAACTCGTTTATGTTAAACGCAACCTCATTTCTAAATTTTCAGTGTACTACTAAGGATAAACAAGATGTACCATGCCTCATTAAAGGAATGCCTGAGGATTCTCTATTTTCTCTGTTTAGGATCTAATTTTTACATTTAGAATTTTAAAAGTTTCCAAATGGTTGTTAATGTGAAGATTATGTCACCAGAGCAATGTGCTAGAATGCTGAATTTATATCATTCCAACCATATAACACAACCCAATTCTATCTCCTCTTCTACTCCTTTTTGAAGATCACACGAACAAATGTAGGAAAAAAACTATGCTATGTGCTTGGCAATCTCAACATTTGCCCCCCCCCCCCCCACGGAAAATCAGTATATAGCTAGAAGATGCATATATAAGAAAACAGCTTGCAAAAAAATTATGTATGCATAGATATAAACAGACATGTGTAGTTGCAAATTATATTTAATTTATATTTCTCTCATAAAATCCTTTGGAAACCAAACTGCTCATTGTGAATTGAGACACAAATTATTGCTATTAAATGAAAAACATTCAATGTTCTCTAAAAATAAAACTGAATGTTTCAGAAAAATTAAATGATATGGGAATTGTAGATATAGGCTCTGAGTGACCAGTTACAAAATTAAAATAAATTTTAAAATAACATATTATTAAAGTTTAAAAGATTATCCTTTTTCCACATTACATTTTATGGAACTATACTGAAATAGTGCAGCCAACGCATTCTCGAAGAATCTCCTTGTCAAAGCACATATGCACACACATAAGCAAGCCGTTTAAAAACACATATACTGACAGTCTAAAAATAGTGCTTGCTGTTCTATATATTATCTCTTGTCATCACAGATTTTCTCTTTATACCACCCCAAAAAGCATTCTGGTGTACTGCATTTGCATTTTGGAAAGGTTAGAAAAAAATGAATTTTCCGTGGCCAAAACAAGAATGTTATTCAAAAGAATAGTCCTATATCATACGACAAAACAGATACAACATACAGATTTCATTTAAAGGCCATCTTATTTAGCAAGGGGAAGGGGGAAACTTCAATAGAAAGGAGAACTCTGCATGTGTTCTTCTTTGTGAGATTTTATTGATATTTACTTTAGGTACAGACAGACAGACAAAAGTAATGGAAACAAACTTAAACTAGAAAGCATTTAATAGACAAAAATGTACTTTCCAAAAAATATATATTCCATTATCTTCATGGGTCAGAAAAAAGTCTTTCCAATAGAAAGAGCATGTATGATAATGAAATAAAAGTCTCTGAAACCTTTCTGATTATACAGCAAATAAAAGTGCATCACATTTCTAAGAAATTGTTTTGCTTGCCTGCATCCTTTGCCAGCTTTGTCTCTGCAGAGATACTGCAGTCTTGCATCAGCCCTTACAAATCATATGAAATTGAGACACAAAAAACTATGTTAAACTGTTAGGCCTTTCCCGTTCCCCTCTGTCCAAAAACACAATACCTAAGAAGTATAAATTATTTTGAAAACTTAAGTCAATTTGCCAGATATTAGTGCCATTCTTCCCATCCAGCATGACTTTTTATATGTTGGAAATTACAGAGATCTCTGCTTCAAGTAGGATAGAATTCATAACCTTATCTCAAGTATTTGCAACATATTCCAGCACCAAAAAGGGGATTCAATGTTTGTCAACTGAACAATTTCTTTACTGAAACTGAAATACATATTGCTATAGAAAGTCATTCTTGTACACGATGGCTAGTGGGTTAGTTTATGAAAAACAATGAAAACACAAAAACTAAAAAATATGGTAAATAGTTCTTGCAGACATTTTTAGTGGACAAAACTGAACTAGAATAAAATAGTTTTGAATAATTTTAGCTCATGGGATGATATTTTGCCAGTTGATCAATGTGACACTTAAGTACTTACATATTTAATTATCCCAAGTATAATTAAAATCTATTACGTTAAGCCAAATATAGCACATACAACCAACATAATCCAATCTGAGACCATAACACAGTTATGCAAAAACGTAACCCCTGAATTAAAGACAAGGGTATGGAAGGAAGCACAAAAGAAGAAAAAAGTTAGAAGAAATCCATGTTAGCAGGTGGAAAAAGGAAAGTCATCAACCATATCTAATAAGGATGCAAATCTATCGATACACATTGTTGAAATGAATTCAATTTGGTTTTAATTTTAGATATCAAGTACAGTTTAAAATGATGTATCATTCTATAGTTAGAAAAACCTTTACAATTGCAAATACAAAATCTGGTATCAAAAATATCGCTATTGAGCTTGATGCTAAATGAAAAAGTTCTAGAGTCTGCGTACAAAAAGATACAAGTCATTAATTGCAAAGCATCATGCTTGCAATGTCAGCTATTTCATAGCAAACCTCTAAAGTAATCATTGCATACAAAAAAAGCAAACTGAGTGGCTTTTTTTCAATAGGTTTTCCTTACCTCCACCAACAAAAAGAATTTACATCTGGTATATCTGAACACTAAATTTACTCAGCTGGGTAGTTCTGGCTTCTAAGAAATATGCATACCAGAAGTACACTCCTGTTATTTCTCAATGGGAAAACTGCTGTCATCAACAGGTAGATTAGTATCAGTATCCCATCCAAAGATATGTTTGTCTGATTCTCCTCTATTGGCATATGCACAAGCCCAAATAAGTACCGTGTTTCCCCAAAAATAAGACACTGTCTTATATTAATTTTTGTTCCCAAAGGAGCCCTAGGTCTTATTTTCGGGGGGTGTCTTACTTTCTGGGAAACACGGTAGATCGCCCACTCTCACCCCCAAAAAACAGGGATGCAGAGAGCTGGGCTGGCTGAAACCTCCGGAATTCCGAATGCCCGCTCTTTCAATCAGCTATAAAGTGCTTTGGGAGCACTTGCGCAGAGAATTCACAGCCCTGCAAGCAATCCTGCAAGCAGCCCAGCCGCGCGTCCCTCTCTGCTCTCCTGTCTGGAAGTTATTCTGCACGAGGTAAGGAGCGCTCGGAGATAGCAGGGAGGGGGGAGCTAGGTGTTTTTTGGGGATGGGGGTGGGCAATCTACTGTGTTTCCCGGAAAATAAGGCATCCCCCAAAAATAATATTTTCAGGGAGGTCTTATTTTGGGGGGATGCTTTATATTCCTCCGAGAGGCAAAAATGTAGGTGGGTCTTATTTTCGGAGGATGTCTTATTTTTGGGGAAACACGGTATCTACCAGACACTCTCTCCATTCCTCCTAATTGTCACCACTATAACAGGATACCTCAGCGGAAGATTGTCATACACTTTTAGCTTTCCTTTCACGAGCAAACAGGATAATAATGCAAACAAATAAAATAATAAACAAAACACCTGCTTTGCAGATAGAATACATTTTCTTAGTACAACTCTTGTAGATTTATGCTACTTTTTAAAATCAATATTTAGTGTTTACCAGATTTAACATTATTTTTTAATGAAATAAGACTCCAAATAGTAATTCCTCACCTTGCTCGTATTAAAACCTTAGATTTCTGAAGACAAATCATCACTGCAAGTGAAAAGAAATGATTTAAAAAACAAAGAAGTCACTTCTGAGAAGTACATGTCGGTCATTATCTATGACTTCATGTTCTTGTTAAAAAACTTAAGAGTAGGAATGGGTTTGTTTTTTACAAATTAATGGGAAGAACAATACCCCATATTTTATTTTGTAGTTTGGGTTGTCCAAGAATAAGAACTGCTTTACTGAATCCAATTCCATTCAGATAACTGTTCTATGATCACAAGCTGGAGATAAAAGTTGTAACACATCTGGAAATCATTAGTTGAGGTGTTTTGGGATTTTAGTTTATACATAAATGAAAAAAGCAACCATCACAGCCTGTTCTTTCATAGACACCCATTTCTCCATACACAGGGATTTAGTCAATGACATAACAAATGTCCATTATGCATCTGTAGTAACGTATATCATTTTTTTAGAAGACAGAAGTGATTTTTGCTAAGAATTGACAGAAACAAAGAAATTCTGTGTTGAGTTAAAATCAAAAGCTAGCTGCTTTGTATGACTTGTTTTTCTAAATGAAAGAAAAGGTGAAAAATGCTAATTAGGATGAAATTACTTGCAGTGGTATCTTTCTATCCATTTTCAAAGTAACAGGTTTCTAATAAGGAACGCCTGTTTTTCTGTTTCTCAATTTACTCTCATCTTATTGAGATTGAATTGTGTTACAGTCATTTCCTCCCAGAGAATTGCTAAGTGAGAGCTTCGGAGATCATTAGAAAAGGTTGGAGAATGAAGAGAATGAAAAAGGTGAAGCTCTTCACTACAATTCATAGTACATTGGGGTTGCGTTTTTTTTAACACTACAAAAATAGCACATTGTAATCTGAGTCATAAGCTGCTAAACATGCTATTCAAGCATTCGGAGCCATAGTGCAGAAAAGGAATTTATTTTTGCTTTCTTAAGTGTCATTTAAAATATCCAACGTAAATACTACCCAAACTATGAATGCAAACTCTGAATTGAAAAAATAACATTGTGATACAATGCATCAGAATATATGATTTAAATCCATTATCTTCTCTTGAAGTCCCTGACCTTTTTCTGATGCATGCATTGTTATTCATATTGAATCTTAGTGTATCTTACACAAACAGTTTACCCACTTTTTGTGGTCAGAAGTAACAAAAGCAGCTTACCATGGAGCAGACCAAGGAGAACAATTCCTATGTATTACCACTTCTGCACATAGCATGAGACTGATTACAAATGTCTTATATACTTAAAGATAATTGAGTTTCACTTCCCCTGATATTTTAACAGCTAGTTAATTTAATATCCTGAAAGAGAGCTATTCAGAACTAAAAATCTTACTCATTATTTTAAAATATTAATTGGTCATAATATAGAAATATTCTGCCATTAAGGTTATTATTTGTGGGAGGGGGATTCTGCTCTACTAGAATGCTGTACATTTGAACATAATGACATGTTTGAGATTTGCTTCCACTTACTCTAACATTCCAGCTACCCAAACTCCTGACCTCTGTGATCATACTAACTCAGAATACTGGGAACTGTAATTCAAAATTCTTCAGATACCAGATCACTTAATCCTGCCCTGGTATATCAAAACTTCATCAGCATTAAAATTATGAGTCTATACTAAAGCAGGTTTATGTAAACTTCCAAGTGAGGGAATATATTGAATCAATCCTGATGACGTCAATCCACTCCCATTATTTTTGTTGTTGTTCAAATTGTGTCTGACTCTTTGCGATTCCATGGACCATAGCTGGTCAGGCCTCTCTGTCCTTCACAGCCTCCTGCAGTCTGCCTAAACTTATGCCTGTTGCGTCAGTGACACCATCCAGCCATCTGATTCTCTGCCATAGTCCCCTTCTCCTTTGGCCTCCCATCTTTCCCAGCACCACAGCCTTTTCTAATGAGTCCTCTCTTCTCATTAGGTGGCTCAAATATTTGAGTCTCAGCTTCATCATTTGTACTCAGGGTTAAAAGGAAAATGCATTTCTTAAATGTATACTTTTATCTTTATACTCAAAGGGTGGCTAAAAAGATTTAAACCTTTATCAATTTTTCTAAATACTGAGAGAACAGAGGCCAAATGCAGTTGTTAGAGAAGTGTATTCTCTAGTGTGAGACCTGGAAAAAAGTAGGACAAACTGGTCTCACATATCAGGGGATCTTCACAATGGCATGTTCAGCAAATCTTTAATATTGGGACAAATGTGCAACAGGAGAGGAAACCTCCATATAATAACATCTTCAGCCATTTAGATCTAGGTTGATACTACAATCTTAACTGTACTATACCTTAACTGTTTGAAGTCTTAATTTCAAAATCTATTCCTTAATTCCTTTGAGGAAATCTGATGAAAGTGTAAAATCTGTGCTTTTTCAAAAGGTATGGAATCACATTTTTTAGGCAAATGCAGATGAGAGGATATTACTAGAGATCCAATAAAATCTTGCGCACAATTATTTACTATTACAACTCTGCTTCTATGATGACTCAGTTTCAGCCCTATCTGCAGTAAGATCTTTTCTATAATTGTTATAAATTATTGTCACAACGAAAAACTAGTTAGTCTCCAGATGTGGTTCAGCCTAGACCTTCAACAGTCTTGATCAGAATATTCAGCGGGAAAGGATGCTGACAGTTGTAGTTCCGCCATATCTGAAGAGTCTCAATCTCTAAGTAGTTATATAAAAATAGATTGCATTCTTTTTCTGATACCATCTAATGTGGGAATACATTGAGTTCCAATGGCAACCTATTTCAGCACTTTAAATTAAAGTCAATTTCACAGATCGAGAATCTGATTGCATTTTGAAGCAAAAACAGGTTCTTCTCCTACCATTTGTCTCCTTCAACTCATCTCTAGATAGTTGTCCAGGAGTGGGAATGGGAATAAGCGATGAGCAAAGGAGCAGATAGCCTCAAGGCTTATGCATCACTTTTGATGCCACAAATAGATCTTCTGATACATGTCCTCTTCCGGCAAAATTGTTAAGACACATATATATATCATTGTTGTATCAACTTTCATCCTTTAGCAATCTGCACTGCACATTAATAGCAATGCAAGTCTGGTCACCCAATACATACTATATACAACTATTTCCCTTATATCAAAATGAATTCCCATTACTTACTTCCAATGCCAGGAGTGTTCCTAAGCGCCTCAGTAATAATTTCCTTTTGCGTCCCTTGTACTACTTGCTGCTGCACTTTTTTTCTGAAGTATGTACATTAAAACTCATTGTGCTCCAGGATGCTACAATTAAAAATAAACAGGAAATATTTAGAGGGGAAATATCAACTTAAAGCGATTAGTGGGGAAATCCCTGACCTGTGTGTTTTAGACTGCTTTAGTAAGCTGGTTGGGGAACCAAAATGAATACTAAGTGGATATTTTTGAGGTTTTTATTATCTCTGTAAGAAACAAAATATTGTGGAATTAATACTATCTTTTGCCTGTTATCATTACCTGATTATCAATTTAGGCACTACTGCTGAACAAACAAAATATTAATACAGAGACAGCAGGACAAATGTGACTGGCAATTAACAAAAAGGACGATTTGACAACTAGGTAAATCAAATTAGTAACTATATCTCTATAGCCTAAATCTAAAGATGCAAAGGTTATTTTCATCTTTCTGTTACATTAGGCATCTTCTAGATAGCCACATGAATAATAATAAGCAAGTAAAAATTCACATCTTTTTTAACTTTTTAACTACCTTGTTATGTTATGGTATGAATTCATTTTTCTCAATCTGCAACTGTATTTTGACTCATGTGGTCAATCTTTTTTTTCCTGGACAGACAGAATTTTCATACTGATTAGAGAATTCCACAGTTTCTATCAATGAAATACTACCAGTGAAAGGAAATACCATTTTCTAAGAATTCTACAGTCTTAAGATTTTATTTAGAAAATATTACATATGCAACTTTGCATAAACACCTTGTCCAATTGAGTATTTCATACTGCAGATTGTAAATCACTTATCAAAACATCTAATTTATTACTAATTGATACTGGACTTTTTGGGGTAGCTGTATAAAGTGTGTGATTGTAGTAATTTTGTAAGAGGAAAGAAAGCTTTCATTTGTTCAAATTAAGGGCAATATAGTGCAGGAAAAATTGCCTTGAACACTATAATCATATAGACAAATCAAGCTACAAGAACTGTGATTTATCACTGTAAATCTTATCACTTTTACTATCTGACTTCAGATTAGTTGGTTTCTCTTGATAGAAAAAAAGAAAGGGAAAGGAAACAAAGGCAGTAACAATTATTAATAAAGCAGATTAGAAAATATCTAGCCTATTTTTGTTGTTTTGCATCCTCTGCCTTTTATATCTGGTTCTATGAAAAAAGTTCTGGAGAATTCAAATGCTATCACACTCTTTTTGGTATTTATTATGTGGGTCCGAACAGAAATATTGTTGAATTATACCATTTAAAAGTCAGCCACCTACACACCACAGCCTAAAGGCTCAGATCCTTCCACCACTCTGGAGAGCCAGCTGATCTTTGTCATCTTCATCCTGCTAGTGACATGGTGTATCCAACCTGGCCCTATGCAAGTCAGCGGCTGGTCATGCCAGGTCTTCTTCTTGAGGCTGTGTGTGGCACTCTCGTGAAGGGTTGCAAAGCCCTCGGAAAGGTCTTGAGGTTTTCCAAAGCATTGTGAGAACATCTTACGATGCTTTTCGAGGATTGCAACATATTCCGCTGTGGTTTGGAGAGTGGTTCAAGCGGCATCTGGAAGAAAGTCTGGTTTGGCCAGCAGCTGATTCTTGTAAGGCCAGGCAAAGCATGCTTCAGCAAAAGAAGAAGACATTGAACATAAGCTGGGCACAGCAGGCTCTTCAAAGCCCAGGGTAGAGGGCAGTTGCTGGGGTTTTCCACTGTGGTGCTAGATGGTTGACCTCAGCATGGGGCTTAAGGTAACAGTACTCAGTGTGGCACTGAAGCTAAAGAAGAGGCCCGGGAACGGTGGCAGATAGCTGATACTGAAGCCCTCGGGCCCCTACTTCAGACCCAGTGCCACCACTGAGGGTTGCCACTGTGCAGGGTGGTCAACAGGGCAGAGATGGGGAGGAGGTGGGCAGGCAGGAGTTGAAGTGCCCTGTAAGTTCAGGCAAGTTGCCAAATGCCTGAATTTTGATATGACTGCAAGGATGATGCTATGATCATACTTTCAGGCACTGGTAAGTACTATTTGTTCAGTGCTGAATAACTTCAAATGCTCACTGAATGAATAGTTGGTTAAGTGAAAACTACATTTATTCAGAGCCCTGATCATTCTTTTCTGGTCTTCTTATAATGTTTCTCAAAAGTGGTGACCAGCTGGTTTATAGAATTCCAAAGAGGAACTTTATACAATAGAGTTGTATTAGTTTTGTTTTCAGTCTCTCTTTTCAAATGATCCCTAGCATTCAGAGTAGACATCTTTATTGAATTACAAATTTAACAAAACAACCTTAATACAGATTCTTTAGGGACACCACTTTTTACTTCCCTCCATTGAGAAAGCTTGCTATTCATGCCTACTATTTAATTTTTATTTTACCAGTTTGCAACCTATAAATGGATTGTCCCATGACTTAAAGGCTTCTAACTTTGCCAAAAAAATTTAATTACCAGCTACTCAATGCCAGCAAGGTCAGCTGCATCCATATGCCTGTTGACTTTCTTCCCTACCTCAAAAACGAAAAAAAAGTCTCTCTGAAATGTAGGTCAGTAGATGATCACTGGAGAATTCATGCTGATTTTCTTTTAGAAAGGCCTTTAAATGTTTAGTTTCTTCTTTGCTTTAATTGCCAGGTATATCAATCACTGCAATTTTGCTTTGGGGTCACAATTCATTTACAGAATTGCGTCCTCCAATACAAATCTGTTTAGCTAGTTGGGTCAGTAGGTTGCATCTTTGTCCTTAGCCTCGCATTTGAGGTAAAGTTAGCAAAGAAAAAAAGGAAACAAAGCAGGAGAAGAAACACTTAGAAATAGTTCCCTAAATGAAAAATTACTCCACCCTCTTTTTTTAATCCATGTAGATGTCAGGCTTTCTCAGATTTCCAAAATCAGTTAAGAAGAAAATACTACTTGTTTATGAGGGTTGATCTTTCATTTTCAAAAACAAAGACCGAGATCAGATTTAACAAGAGGCCGTGAGATCTCATCACATGAATAAAATCACAAGATAGCCTCCTTTGCTTCCAATTTAAATAAAGCATTTTCCCCACAATGTCCAAAGTGAGGAAAGTGTATTTTAAAACTATAGTTTCAGACAAAACCATGCGTTAAAACCATAGGTTTGAGCTAAATGTCTTATGAAACCATGCAAAAAATACAAATCAGTTCAAAGGATTCTGTTATTATGAACTGAGGTTTATTGTTAAATTATTGGACATTAAAATATCTATTCCATTACAGCTGAGGAAAGCTCAAGGCTTGCTCGCTTAAAATAAAACCAGTGTTTTTCAACAAAGCAAGAGTCAATAACCACATCAAATAAAGTTCCTAAATAATAATTCTTTATAACAACAGCTGGTTTTGTTTATATCTTAGCATTTTCTTTTCTTGTTATTACATATACAACAACATGGAATCACAGCTGCCAGTTCTTTAGCTGGTGTTGGCCTTTATTCGCATCAAGTTCTTCCCAAGGACTTAAGATGTCGTAATGTATTGGCATAGAGTATATATGGGTTCAAGCAGTGCGGCCTTTCATAATTGACATTGTAATTGTAATTGGAAATTTTGTCAATGCGGAGATTTTCAAAGTGCCATCCAAGATTTTTCGGTATGGCATTCAGTGTGATGACAACTACTGGGTCCCCCATAACCGATTGAAGCCATCATCTTTCAATTTATAATAATTACTTTTTAATTATACACACACACACACACATTCATATGCTAGTAAAACAGTATTAACAGTAAGTCCTGCAGTCTTGTGATTCAGTTCATAAACAATTAAAGATTATACTTACACAATATCACTAGATGTTTTTGTGAGAATTAAATATTTTCAAACTAGTTATGGTATTCTAATGAAATAAAAGTATACTACAAATACAACATCTTCTTAAATGCTTTTTTTAACTTTACAATGTATCTTACTTTAGTGTTAAAAACTATAAAAATATTAAAAAAATCTCTTTTTTTGGCTAAAATTAAGTACATTGGCATTCTACAACAGGCAAGTAACTAGGAAATGCCATATTTTAGGCTCAGATCCTATGCAGGGATAGGATTGGTAAATCTTGCTACTGCAGAATTCAAAGCCAAGCCAGCAAAGGAGATCTCAGTACTGGATATTCTTGCATGAATTTGATTACAACCGCAAGAAGTTGGAAGGCTATTTAAGTTCAGATTATCCAACTGTGATGGGTGGAAAGGAACATTGAAAAGACATTTATAATTAAGTCACATTTTCAATAGAAAACTATATTCACCATGCCAAATCAGATTACTATAACCTGGATAACATCCTAATATATACAGATTTGCCCAGATCTCTACATTTTGTTTATTAAAAACTTGCAACTTTACAAAATTGCAAAAAAAAATTAAGAGAAAAACTGAGCTGTGGTTTTCAATACTAATAGATTTCAAATCAGCTCTTCTACAAGACCCTTTCATCCTGAAGGCACCCTTCTCTATAGAGACATCCTACTCATTATAATCCACCCTTTAGTTTTGAAGTTTCCCAAATCACCTTTCATAATAACAATACCCAGAAAGAAGCTATTTTCAAATATACAGTCTTATATGATATACAAAACAAAAACAATGAGGGGGTTTAAAAGCAAAACGTGCCTAGCTTCAAATTAGATGCTAAGACATTCTAGGTCAGGGGTCTCCAACCTTGGTCAGTTTAAGGCTTGTGGACTTCAACTCCTAGAATTTCCCAGCCAGCTGGCTAGGGAATTCTGGAAGTTGAAGTTGACAAGCCTTAAAGGGACCAAGTTTAGAGATCCCTATTCTAGATGAATAACTTAATCCTGTGCACCACCAGTTTTTTCCCTATCTCACGTAATTTTTCAATTATGGTCTGAGGCTTTTAAAAGGATAAACATGTCATCCAAGCCCTGTTTGGCTGCCATTTTTAGTTAGTATGAATTGTATTTTAAAGTAGGAAATTAGGAAAAAGATAGCAAAGTGCTTTTTTCTGTTTTATCAACCAGAGTGAGTTAGTATGGTACGGAAGCCATCTTAATAGTTCCATTGTTCCTTTAAAAGCTGCTATAACTGATACGTGTTACTAAATAAGCAGATAAAACCATTGTCTCCAAACAGATGGTCCTGCTATTTTCCTAACAGGACATGCCACTCCAGCTGCCAGAATATCAGTACAATAAGATGGCAAATCCTTACTATCTGTTGCGCTGCTTTATTCTTTCAACCATAACTCACTGGCAGCTGTTATATTCAGTTATAATAAATGTACTGCTTCTAGGTTTTATAGGCTGTTTGGTATATTACCTTCCTGTGTAAGATAAGCAAGTCTAAGAATACTTATGATAAAAGGTGTGAAATAAGAATAAAGATAATGATTATGAAACTCATGCTTTGTTGCTGAAACTGACCTCAAGACAGACTTCTGAAGATGACAAATCATAATTTATGGAAAGGGGCAGGAAAAAATGAAAATGTGAGGAGTAACTCCCAATTTTATTTACAGTAGTTCTAGAAATAACTGTAAATTAATCTCTTACTCTATGGTTACAACATGACTTTTTTTTCTATAACCTGTTTTCTTTCCTAATAAGGTAAATTTCAATCCTTCCAACCAATATTCTTCCACTGTTCCATTTGTATATTGTAATCAAAACTTTTAAACCATTTTATCATATATATTCTTTAACTTCTTCTTCCATATCAAATTTCAGAATGTAATACATTTGGTGATAGTCATTTCTTGTGTTCAACATAGAATATTTGAATTAGATACACACAAGTGGTAAGAACTGCTGTTCAAAAAGATGTATTTAACAGGAAAAAAGTAAAACAAAGGAACTTTTTATCTAACAACTCTTATCTTTTATTCAAAAATCTCAATGACTACGCCTCTCAGACTAAAATCAAGCCTTAAGATATGACATATTAATTTATAAATTTTAGAGCAAAATATTGGAAGACATCAGTCACTAAGTACTACCCTGTTTCCCTGAAAGTAAGACATCCTACGAAAATAAGACCTGCTTCCAGTTTTGCCTCTCACTGAAATATAAGGAATTCCCCGAAAATAAGGCCTCCCTGATAATAAGGCCTCGGATTTCCAGTTCTGGGCGGCCTCGGTGGAAAAATAGGACACCTCCTGAAAATAAGACCCAGCGCACCTTTGGGCGCAAAAATTAATATAAGATAGTGTCTTATTTTCGGGGAAACACAGTAAATATAACAAATACATATTGTGGTTTAAGGCAGTGGCCCCCAACCTTTTGGGCAGTAAGGATCAGTTCCATGGAGAAAGGTTTTTCCGCGGCCTAGATGGGGCGTGGTGCTGCATGCTGCCTGCATCTTGCAAATGGGATGTAGCTTGCTTGTGTGGCCCAGTTGCTGACATGTCATGGCCTGGTACCAGTTAACGGACCAGAGGTTGGGGACCCCTGGTTTAGTAGCCTTATGTGATGGTCCAATTGCTGATACATCCTAAATCCATAAATCAGGTTGTATAAAATAAAAAAAAATTACAATGATAAAACCAAAGCACATTTACATATATAAACGAGCATCAATTACACTAAACAAATATGCTAGTGAAGTTCTTGGTTCTCTCTGACCTTGGTTGTTTGCTCCCTGGAATTCTGTACCCCATAGTGGAACTACTCAGGAGAAAAACCAGCATACGTTACTTACAGGAGTGACTTTTGACCTTCTCTGCTAGCTTCCTTGCTGACTTTGCTTGTGAGAAGCTGGCAGGGAAGGTCACAAATGGCAATCACATGACTGCAGGGATGCTGCAACTCTGCAGACTAGTCACAAGTCCCCCTAGTTCAGCACTGTCGTTATTAATCAGTGTGGAATGAACTGGGACACATTGTGATTTCATAAAACAACCATCTGAAAATCATTAGAATATTGTTATTACTATTATTAAATTTATTTGCTGCCCATCTCATTTCAAAGCAACTCTGGGCAGTGTATAACATAAATATTAAGAATCATTTTAATGGATTAGACACCAACAAATCATACAAAATATGTTTCTGTGTATTATTAATTTTTGTATATTGTCTGACTTTCAATGAATGCAAAATAGCATTATTCAGACTATTAAAATGGGCACCAGTTGCCACATGAGCACTGAATGCTGAATACTGGATACTGAACAAGTGACATCTAAATCAGTGAAGGCATCTGTTCCCCTTTGCAACTCTGAAGGAGGAAAGGATTAATCTCTTGTCACATGGTTCGAGTATCTGTTTCTGAACAGAACCACTCTCTTTGTCATTTGCTTTTTTTAATCAGCACAGTTCGTTTTATCTTTCATTTCTTCTTTTCCTATTGAGACTTTTTTCACTAAGAGTGTGTGTGTGTATAAACATGCTTTTTGGCAGATTATAATCCATTCATCAGAATAGCTGATCTGCGATATATGAAATGTACAATAAGGAACCTATTTTGTCTTTAAGTTGCTAGAAGCCTCAGCAATTATTCCGTTGCCTTATCAGTCTGTCCCTCAATTAGGGATCAGTGAGCTCTCAATAGGTCCACTATCTCTCAGTCCCATGGGATAGGAGTCCCCAACGCCCAGTCCAATGACCAAACCCCGGTCCGTGGCATGCCAGCAACCAGGCTGCACAAATACTAGCCAAGCCCCATTCACAGAATACAGGCAGCACAGAAAACCACGCCCCCTTCGGTCTGCGGAAAAACTTTTCTCCATGGAACCGGTCCCCAGTGCCCAAAAGGTTGAGGGCTGCTGCCAAAAGGCAATTATTTTGCTTGCATGGAGGTGAAAAGACTAAAGGAGAATTAGGATTTTCAGCAATTATGCAACACAATTCAATGCATAATATAAATAAAGATTTGTAATAAGTTTATGTTATCTTCTCCCACAATAAATTACAAAAGACTAACCAGGAATCATGAGGGATCAACACCCATCTCTTTCTCTCTATCTCACATTTTTCATAGTTTTTTGTCAGATTTACATCAAAAACAATTGCCCAATTTGTTTTGGGTTTATGCAATTTTATTGTATCTCATAACAGTATTTTTTTTTTTTTTTACATAGCAAGATGGGCTTGTTTTGTTCAAAAAGCCAAGCTAATGAAAAAGTCCCATAGCAAAATCTCTGAAAGCAGTAGTGATGATGGAATGCAGCATATTCATTTATGGATTTAAACAAACTGATCCAAAAGAGGAATACGGGATTGGAAAACAATTGGACAATTTTCATATTAGAAGGAAGCTAATAATAGAATTCCCAAAGTGTCTTTACTGGCATTAATAGTCGTAACGTACAAAGAGAGACATACTCCTTTTTATAATAAGCAACTGCCTGAACTTATTAAGATATAATGTGCATTACAGAGGCAGTTCTGGCAGTATCAGATTTGGGAATGCATTGGTTACTTGTATAAGAGGCATGACTATAAGCAATATACAAGAGATACCTATATTGGTTGAAGAGTGCTTACTGAGATTAAATGTATGTGTAATTGATGATGGGTTAACAAATGTTACTAACGATCTAGAAAAGAGGAGTGAGATCTCTCCTCTGCCATGCTATTTCTGGATAGTTTTGTGGGTTTTCATTTAAATTATAATGGTACAGCTTGTAAAATATTTTTCTAAAGGTGATACTCTCTTTGCTCTTCTTAAAAAAAGGAAAGAAAACAAACATTTTCAACTCTTAAATTGGTCACCAGGAAGAAAGAAAAAAGGCAAAAGCTTATGCATACTACTGTCATCCAAATAATGGTTTATTTCAACCAAATGTAATGCTATATGGTCTCTTTCATCTCAAGCAAGCAGAACTCTTCTAAGTTACTTCAATATCACTTATCACCATAGCAACAAGGTCCTTTTTGTAGGTAGCCACTAGGACTGAAATTGAAACAATAGGGACTTTCCCCACCTTCAAAGAAACCATATTTCATGTGGCCAGGGTTCTCCAATGAGCACAAAACCACGTACGCCTAACAGAAACCTGTGGAGGTGGGGAAACTCCTATAATCTTCTCAGAACTTTTGCTGAGAAGACATTTCTGGAGTAGAAATAATAAGCAGAAAGTATTATTGGCTTATATAGTTGAAACTCAGAAACACTTCTTCAAAATATTTGTTGTTCCATCACACGTTCACCTTCAAATTCAGTCATTAGAAATAAAAGCACCATCATGTGATCTTAAAACGTCTGTTAAAAATGAAGACTTAATCTTGTGACAATCTTCTCAAGTGTATGATCCGGTGTCACAATTTTAAAAACAGTACAACTATACCTCCTCTTAAGTTAACAAAGTTGCAAAGTATGAAGAATTAATCAGAAAATAGACATGGAAAAAGGGTGGACAATCTTACATATTAGAGAGATAAAATGATTAAATGAACTTTTGTAGATTTTAATCGCAACAAGTTATATAAAACAACACAGCCATGAGCTTAATTATATTTTTATTCTTCCAAAGGCAGCAACTGACATTTATACAGCATCACTTCCAAGCTATATAGATCCATAACAAAATTCTTTACTAATCATAAATAAATGTAAGTTTACATGGGATGTATCTCAACGGTTCCCAAAATATCTTAAGTGATCAATTCTGTCCCTATGGTATTCTTAGATATCAAAGGTTGCAACTATTAAAACAAGCTCTAAAATGTTAGTTTAGCTTAAATTTAATTACGTGAATCACATGGCTGCACAAATCCTTCAAAAAAGATGCTTCACAATGGCCAAGCACACTTCACTCTTTGAAGTATTAGAGCAGTCACATCATTTCCAAGGTTGCTCGTAAGTAGTCCATAAACTTCATGTTTAAACAGGTTATTTCCCTAGGAAAAACACAGAGCAAAATGGATATGCATTCATATCCATGTGAACACAACCAGAAACAGTTTCCAAAGCAGTTGCAAAAAAAGGCATAGCTATTTCAGTGTTCCAAAGAAAAATATTTTGCCACAACATTGTGAAATGCATATTTAAAAATAAAATTCAGACAGCCTTAGTAAAAAAAGAAAAGTAACATCAAAATGTGATTTGTCAATAATATGATACAACTGCTAAAGATTCTGTGTGGTTTGGATACAATACCATAGAATAACAAGAAAAATAAACTGAAACTTAAGAAAATATCTCAGATCAACATAGAATATTCATTTTGGTTATTACAGATGAACTCTCTGAACTTTTATCTGCCTGATCTTCAAAACTAGAATTAGAGGTTAGCTGTTAAAAAAACCCAGCATTTTCCTCATCTAAATTTTCCAGTCATTTCAAGCTAGCTGCCACTGGAACAACAGTAGATATTCAGAGAGAAGCTTCTATATGACAACTTGAATTCTCTAGGTGTCGTGAATAGGAACTTAAAACTAATAGTAATTAAAAGTATTCCCAATTAAGTAGAAGTGGGCTATGGAAGGAAGATTATGTCTTACCAAGTCAATGTCAACCAATCACACAGATTTTTTCCATGACAATCTCTTCCTAACCTAGTCTCCAGATCTTCCATTGGTGTACTCATCACTAATGTAACTGAGTCCACCCACTTTGCTGCTGGTTATCCATCTTATTTTTCTTTCCACTTTTCACAGAATGTGCCCCAAGTAGGATCATTTCAGCTTGGTCATTTGTGCCTGGAGAAAGAACTCTGGGTTGATTTGCTTAGCGATTCCATTTGTTCATTTTCTTGGCCATCCATGGTATTCTCAGAAATCTTGTCGAACACAGAAGGAAAAAAAGAGCAAACAGAAATGGCACCAAAAGTGCAATATGATTTTAATACAATGTAGGTTCCCGGATCCCTTTTTCCCACAAGAGTATTAGAAGCAGAAGGGCCTATTAGTGTCTGCTTCATAAACTTTTGTTTGTGGTTTGTGTAGGCAGCAACGCACAAGATACTCTGCTCCATGGCACAAAAGAGTAAAACTGTCAATAAGGGCACCTTACAGCCACACTTAAAGACATAAATAAAAGTTATCTCTAGTGAATATAAACCAAAGAAGAAGAATAAATCTTTTCAAAACATTCTTGCACAAGAAACCATTTCTATTGTTTTTCAAAAAATGGAGCATTAACAGAGGCTTATAAATCCTTGACATGCAATCAGTTCTGGAGATCTCAACTACCACCCTGCTTCCTTGATAATAAAACCTACCCTGAAAATAAGACCTAGCATGATTTTTCAGGCTGCTCGTAAATATAAGCCCTAACCCCCAAATAAGCCCCATAAAAACGTCAGCCAGATAGACGCATTTACAAGAAGTATGTCCATTACAACTGGAGACAAAGCAGCAAAAATAAGCCCCAGTGTGTATTTTGGAACAAAAATTAATATAAGACCTTGTCTTATTTTGGGGAAAATGTGGTATACAAAAGCACTTTTAAAATGGCACCCTATTTTAATAGATATGGTTCCATGAGATGAATAATTACACTTCCAAAGTGCTTCCCAGCTGTCTGCAACCGGCGAGTTCATAGCTTCCCAGCTGTCTGCAAGCGCGCAGTTTGGAGCACTGCAGTTTTCAGCCCACCCCATTTCTCTGCATCCTGCTCAATCAGGTAAGGAGCCGCCCGGGGTGGGGAGTT
>JANHFO010002772.1:125672-138014 GCA_032468095.1 Pareas carinatus | reverse complement strand
ATTTTCTTTTTTCTTTTTCTCACTTTCTTTTTTGAAAAATAATAAAAAGTTTTTTTTTTAAAAGAAAGAAAATAAAATGTTCAGGAACATGCAATGCAACTGCTATCTTTCTAAGAGCAAAGGATCATAGGTACTACTGCCTGAGTTAATCCATGCCAAAGGTCCATTTGATTCTGATGGTCTAATAGCAGCAAAAGCAAACCACATATTATTAATGTATAATTTATATAGGCCTGAGCCTATAATCCATTTTTTCACATAACTTGTAATAGCTGCAGATCCTACTAAATTTAATTCTGAGAGATAAATCAGTTCATTTAGTATTTTTTGTACCAGTGCCTCTTAGTACAGACACAATTGCGATAATGAAAAACAATCACGTTTTTTAAAATAAATAGCTAAACCAGAACATTTGAAGTTCACTTTCAGATTTTTTTTTAAAAAAACACCTCCTCTGACGCCTGATATCACAGAAGGAAGACAGGTTTGCAAGCCCTCAACTTATGATCCCAACTAAGCCCAAAATTTCCATTGCTAAGGAAGACAGTTGTTATGGGAGTTTTGACCCACTTTGCAACCTTTCTTCCCACAGTTGTTAAGTGAATCACTTGTGCACCAAAGTGTATTTTCCCCATGGCATTTAAAGCATTGTACAGTCCTAATATAATATGTTTATTATATAAAAATAAGAATATAATTTTATATAATAATATTAGAATATTATAATAATATAAATATATAATTTATAATATATAACTTTACAATATATTATATAATATTACAATTATTATTATATGATATAATATTATTATATTAGGACTGTACAAAGCTTTGAGTGCCAAGAGAAAAATATGCGCGGGACCTTGTGCATGTACATCCAAATTTGAAATGTGTGTGAGCTGGAAAATAATCAGAGAGAACCTCAGCTGTCATCCCAAAAGTATTCTTACTTTATTCTATATACCGTTTCCTCGAAAATAAGGCCTAACCAGAAAATAAGCCCTAATGCGTCTTTTGGAGCAAAAATTAATAAAAGATGGGATCTTATTTTGAGGGAAGCACGGTATCTCATTTTTGAAATTTAATCTTGGCATGCATGCGCTTTTGCAGAGAGCCAGCACCCGTACTACGTGAGTGTCTCTTATACCCTCTAAAGCAGAGGTCTCCAACCTTGGTCCTTTTAAGGCTTGTGGACTTCAATTCCCAGAATTCCTCACTTCTGTGCTATGCTGGCTGAAGAATTCTGGGAGTTGAAGTCCACAAGCCTTAAAGGGACCAAGGTTGGAGACTTCTGCTCTAAAGCGTATTGCTTTTCGATTTTGAATCCAATGGGCTGCAAAGCAGTACATGAACTGACATTTTATATAAATTAGAACCAACTTTTCTAATGGCAAAAATGCTGTAACACTTCAAACAAATGAATCTTTCAGTTTTAATTACTATAAAAATACCCTCCAAAACAAAATATAACTGATCAAAGTACCTACAAACATAAAACCTAGCAAAACATCATCCCTAAAGAATTTCTTTACACCCTTAAAGCAAATAAGCCGGAAGAATATGTACAAACAAGGTATACGTACACAAAACTGACAATGTCATATCATTAAAGACACCTAAAACCACATAACGACACAACACCCTCCTCACTTCCTACATACCCTTGTAGGCCCTTAGAATGCTCTTCATCACTCTTAGTTGCTATTCTCCATCACCATTACCACAAGTTTACATTCATCTTTTTTTATGAGAAACTGGCCAAACTTCTAAGTTAAATGGTGGGCTATACTTTGTTTATTTAGTTTACCTAGTTCAAATAGTGGAAGGAACGCAAACATAATTTAAATGTCATTTTTTGAACTTCAAAATTACTTCAGGCAAACAAATTCATTATATGTGTGTGTTTGTGCGTGTGTGTGTGTGTATAGGAGATCCGTTAAACAAGGACTCAAAATTGACTGATATAACATATAGCATTTAACACCTTCAATTATTAATCAGAATGACTTTCATGACAAAAATACCTTAGCCTTTCTTCCAATCATATTGACTGACAACAGTCAGCATTTTTCCCTAAAGGATCTACAAAGCTAGAACAATTCAGAGAAATGCATTCTCCTCTGAACGACATATTTTTTAATTCCACAAAGCTTGAAGCTGCTAATTATTGTAATAAATGTCTGTATTCCTTATCGACTGATATATTCATTATTTCCAATTATATTTCCTCATTCAGCCAACTTTGCCCTGATTTTTGTCACTTGAAGAGAAACACTTCAACAAACCTCATATTTGTTGCTTTTTGTTTTTCCTGAAGTATTCACTTTACTGTAGCTTTCTACAACAGCCTTGTACCAGCTCTTAGGCTATTTTTGATAGTTTCTGTTTACCAAACACAGCCAAACAAAGGGTACACTGAAGGAGCAAAAACAGGTACACTGCTAGTCCACCACTAAGTGAGGACAGGAGAGAAAATGTTCACTAGAAGATGATGACCATAAACTCCAAAACCTAATTCCACGATTTCCATTTACTTAGTCAAAGTTTCATTTTTCGGCAGTTTTTTTATCTGTGAAATAGAGCCTCCTTGAATATAAGATATACACATACATGCGCACAGACACTTGCTTAAGTTTGTTTAAGTCAAGTGTACTACCTTGTTTCCCCGAAAGTAAGACATCCTCCGAAAATAAGATCTATTTAGTTTTGCCTCTCACTGAAATATAAGGCATCCCCCGAAAATAAGACCTCCCCGATAATAAGGCCTTGGACTTCCGGTTCTGGGCGGCCTCGGTGAAAAAATAAGACATCCCCTTAAAACCTAGCGCATCTTTGGGTGCAAAAATTAATATAAGACAGTGTCGTATTTTCAGGGAAACACGGTAGCTTTGCTAGAGCTTAGATTGGAAAGGTCAGTTTCCTTCCTTCTCAAACATGTCAGTAAGAAAATGGCAATAGTAAGAAGGAATCCTATCATTTTGAGAATACAGATGTGGCGAGAAGAATGGATTTTGCACTAGCTGAAAGTGAATGTAGCCTTTTAAGAAGAAGCAGTAATTATACCATAAAAGGTAGCAATTAAAGCAAGATAATATTACCTAATCATCAATAAAGTACTTGAAATATGTTGACTAAGATAGGACCTTTTTAATTCATGAGAACCTGGAAGCCAGATTTAAGATAGTTATCTTGTTTGGGAACCTAAGATTCAGTTGAACTTTCCACTTTTGCAGAGAACTATTGCCATACTATAGCTTCTGGTCGTACAGAATATCAAATCATGGTTTGTCTAATTATTTATTTATTCATTTGATTTGTATATCTGCCCAGCTAAAATATATGACCAGGGCAATTCACATTTTTAAAAGCATCTAAACACAACCAATAAACAAGATGCAGGAAAACGTTAAATAGCTCCCAAAACCAAATGAAAAACCTAATTAAAACCAAAAATCATCAAAGCCAAGCAAGCACATGTCATGGTTCAATCAGTAGAATTATCTAGCAGACTCCAAACCATAATCTGATCCCCAGGCCCATTGCCACAGCTATGTCTTTAGAGTCTTCCAAAAGGCAAACAGAGTCAGGTCCAACCCAAGATTTGGGGGGAACGTTAACAGAAAAGACTTTCCTCCTGGGTCCTATCAGATGACATTTCTTAATCAATGGGATTTATAACATGCCCTTTCTGACAAACCCCCTTTGACTACCCTTTTGTTGGGTAGATGTTACCTGGCAAGAGACCCTCAAATAACCCTGTATCAATATAGACTATTATTAGCAACTTGGATTGAATCCGGAAGCAAACTGGTAACTAATGTAGCTTGTGGAGCAGAGGTGTATTGCGTGCTGAACATAACTGCTCGCACCACTGCATTTTGCACCAGATGAAATTTCTGGATGCTCTTCAAAGGCAGCCTAATGTAGAAGACTTTACTGTTTATTTCGAATGGGTTGAAATAATATAACATTTTAAACTAAAAGCTTGTATCTTGCACTGACTTCAAACCATGTAGTGCAGTGGTTCCCAAAGGGGGAGATATGGGGTGGTGGGATGGTTCAGGGGAGTGCTAGGATGCCAGGGGTGCGGCAGGGGGCGCTAGGAGATCAGGGGGACGTCCCAAACCTAGACTAAGCGCCTGGAGCTCACCCCACCCTGCGGGAGCGCCGAAACACCCAAAGCTCGGCCCGCTCCGGGGGAATGCCCAAAGCTCACCCCGCCCCTTGAAAGCACCTGAAGCTCGACCTGCCCCATGGGGATGCCCAAATACCCGAAGCTCAGCCCGTTCCACGGGAGCACCCAAAGCTTGCCCTGCCCCGCGGGAGCGCCCGGATTGCCCAGAGCTCGGTCCACCCCGCAGGAGCATTCAGAGCTCAGCCCTGAGTTAGGGCCGGCTGGCGAGTGAGCGATGAGGGGGAAGTGGAGTGCGAGAAAGTATGTTTTTGTGTGTGTGTGTCTGTGTGTCTCTCATTATGTGTATGTGCGTGTGTTCTATTCCGAATAATGCTATTTACTGGAGGTGGGGATCGGGGGCACTGAGGAAGAGTTTGTAGCCCCAAGGGGGCAGTGGACTAAAAAAGTTTGAAAATCACTGATGTAGAGTCACTAGCCAGGTACTCTGTGTCATTTTGAATATTGCATGCTGTGAGTCACTCAGAGTCATTGAATACAGGATAGGCAAATAAATTTCATAAATAAATAAATACATGAAATGAGAGAAAACACTTTGGATTAGATGACTAATCCTCTGTAGAGACTTTTAGGGGGTACTGATGGCAGCAGGAAGGGAGAAGGGCATCAAGATTTATTTTTGTGAATTTCCTATTCACAATAACTATTTAAATTACTATTTAAATAACTATTTAAATAGTTATAAAATAAATAACTATTTCTGTAATAGTTATCTACTACTAAAAAGACTATGTCTTAAAATTGAAGTGAATTTAATACTGTATTAATTGTGTTGTTTCGGCTAAATTGATAAAAAGAACACAATTACTCTTTTTTGCCATCATTACTCCAACCAACTTAAAAAAAAATACTCCAAAAAGCTTTCATGTTTGTACCCATCGCATAATGATGGTAGAAACTATGTTTTCTACACTTAGAACTTTCCCTCAAATCATGACCACAAATCCATGTGACCCATATGATAAGAGAGATGCTTAGATCATCTAATTGCCTGCCTGTTGAGCATGACTGTTGACTACTCAAGTTCCTGTTTTTTGTAGTTAGGGAAACACAAAGAACTCTATGTGACATAGTGAAAAAGAACGGTGACTCAGCATCTGTCCAGAAGTGGCACTCATCTCTGTGTTGCTCTATTTAATACTGTGATCAGCAGTCAAAGCTATAATAATGAACTTATGAACATCCAAAGTGGATCATTTATGAGAACTTGCTAAAAATAGTTAGCTATGGAAGCACTTTGTTTATGGTAAAAAGACACATGTGAATATTTTGCCTGTTTCTGTGCTTTGTCTCTTTGCAAATATGTAAGCTAATTAAATTTGAAGCGAATTCCTTAAAACTGATTTGCAAACTATAAAGAAGCTGCCTGGGGAGCTATTGGTAATTGCTCCAGAAGGTGTTTTCCCCAAATTTCCCCCTAGAATAATTTTGTCTGTAAATGGATCAGAGAAGGCAGGGAAGTTCTAGAAGCTAGAATCTAAGAGGATACTTCTGGAGCTGATCACTAACTTGCCTCTTTAAGAGTTCCTTTTGTTAACCAGTATTAGAAAAGGCTCTGGTAAATTAATTCTACTATGGCCTGGTTCACTCATTATTATAAACTATTATGCTTAACAATGACTCTTAAATATGTTATATTTACCTGAGCTTGCAGACTCAGAGCTGAGTTTGCACAATATACTAAATCATATAGGTAGTCCTTGAGTTACGACCACGCTTGAGCTCAAAATTTATGTTCCTAAGTGAAATATTTATTAAGTGAATTTGCCCCATTTTACAACTTTTCTGGCCACGGTTGTTAAATGAATTGGTGCATTTGTTAAGTTGGTTGTTGTAGCCGGTGATAAGGGGTTCGTAAAGACGAAACAAGGTAGTTCTGAACAAGGCTTTATTAGATAACAGTGGAGATGAAAGAACTAAACGTTACCGCGCGGCTGAGCTATTTATAGTTCGTTTGAACTAAGCGCGCTGCCAATCCTGTTTCAGGGGTTTCCCGCTCTTGGGAATCCCCTCCCAGATATGGATCTAACATTGGTGACATGGTTGTTAAGTGAATCTGGATTTGCCATTGACTTTGCTTGTCAGTGGGTTGCAAAAGCTGATCACATGGCAGTCATGAATATGAATCAGTTGCCAAGCCTCTAAATTTTGATCACATGACCATGAGGGTGCTGCAGTGGTGGTAAGGGTGGAAAAAATGATCACAGTTCACTTTTTTCACTGCTGTTGTAACCTTGAATGGTCACTAAATGAACTGTTGTAAGCTACCTGTACTGTACCATACCACATCACGTATCATACCATGCCGAACCACACTGCACCACACCGTACCATACCATACCATATCCCAGAATTATGTGTGAACTCAGTATATTAATCTGTTAGAAGCCTGGTTGAACCCTAGGTATCTGGGGTGCATGATGGGATTGTTCTCAAGCAGTCTTTCCAAATGTATTTGTCCATGGTGGTTACTTGCTTTACTGAGGAGCTTGGGAAATGAAGTACCTACAAGGAAATCTGGATAAAACCTGAAGGGAAACAAGGAGTGAAGATGATCAGAGATTCACCAACACAGAACGAAGGCCCAAATTCACATCTCTACCATGACAGTGGTACTTCTTTCTAATCATTTCTTCATATTATTGCCTCCTTGGAAAGCCGGTTGTGCAGTAAGCTGCACTACAGAGTGAGTAGTGGGCTCTCGCATCCTGGAAAATCATACTCTTGCGAGCAGTTTGCTAAGCAGTTTGAGGACCAAATTGCTCATTCCCATTCTTAAAGTAGATTCTAAATTTCATCCAATGGCAACTAAAGACTTGATAGATCATCTGTGCGCCCTCTTTTAAAAAAGCATTTCTTGAACCAGGTACCTTAGATAACGTTTGGCTAATCTTCAATGTGTCATTCTTTAGTAAAGATGTGGATGAAGGGTGCCAGCCCTAGTCAGACTAATCAACCTCCAAAGATATGACCTCTTTTGTAATTTCTATGGTAAGCAAATTCTCTTCCAATCAGGTTTGCTATAGCTTAATCCAATTCCCTCAACCTGTGCACGGGCCATACAAGTACATTGGATTTCAAAACTTATTTTGTTATATTATTGATTTTCATCTATGCTCTGTTATATTTTTATTGTTTGCTTGTATTATGCTTAGTCAGAAGCCTATTCCAAATAAAAATAGTACTACTAGTAGTTACTCTATTACTCTCAGTCATAATTGTTCTAAGATGTCATTCCTAATGCAGTCTTCCCTAACCTTGCATCCTTCACTTACAGTGTATTGATTTACCACTGTCATCATCTCCAGCCAAGAGTCATAAGAGCTACGCTGTTAGGGTAAGAGGATTTGTTAGATTTCAATTCCTATCAGGCCCAAGCAAGATCCATTGGTTAAAATTACCTGTAAGCCACCCTGAGTCCTTCGGGAGAAGGGCGGGATAGAATAAAAATTTTATTATTATTATTAAAAATGCAAGAGTAATAGACAATTTGCCCTAAACCCTTGACCTTCCTAGCTAATCCTAATTTCATATATTAGCAGATCTTACCGTGCTTAATTTCCAAGATCAGACAAGGTTGGGTAACTGTTGCTACTAGCTGGGCTAATTATTCCAATTATAAATGTCCCCATCATAGTACTGAGGAAAACACAGGATCAATTCCAACATCATAATCACAGTTCTCTCCCTCTTGCAAATAGGGATAATTGGTTTAAAATTGATCACAACTATTTGAGGTAAATGAATAATAGATTCATAGAGATAGAAAGCACCATAGAGGATGCGGTTCATAGGCAACTATCTGCAAAGGAATTTTTTTTGTTTTAGTTACGGTTCTTTCTTGATTGAAATGATGCTCTTTCACTCAAATACCATCTTGTTTGATGGGACAAGAATGGTTGTTTGTCAAATGGTTCAGAAACCTAGACTGATGGTTTTATCTGACTGTTTCTTAGTGCTAAGAAAATAAGAGTCAGATGAGGGTCAGTTTGGTCTAGTGAATAAGGCACTCGCCTAGAAACCAGGAACCATTAGTCCTGCTTTAGGCAAAAAAGCTGACTGGGTGACTGCGCTAGTCATTCTCTTTTAGCCCAACTCACCTCACAGGGTTGTTGTTGTGAGAAAAATAGGGAGAGGAAGGAGTATTGCACGTGTTAGCTACCTTGAGTTATTTAGAAATATAATAAAGGTAGGATAAAAACATTTTAAAAGACAGCAAAGAAACAAAGTCAATATGATGAAAGGCGAACACTTTAGTGTGGTGAACCAGTACAAATACTAACATAAAGGTTTAAAAACAGGCAAACAGCAAAGAGAAATGAGATGAATGGGTAGAAGCCAAGAAGAGAAGTAATAAGACAGAGACGGCAGTGGAGCTAGAGTGCAAAGGATAGGGGAAATGCAGGATGTGTTTCTTTGGGGACTGTGTCTATGGAAATTCTCAGTAATTCAGGTCATGGTTGTCCCAAAGGTGCTTTTTTCAAAAGGCAACTGGACTTTGTTTTTCCTTGAAGATGTTTCGCTTCCCATCCAAGAAGCTTCTTCAGTTCCGGCTCTGGTGCTTTGCGGGCTGCATCAGACCCTTGATGAACTGCAAGTTATACACTGAAGATTTGGAAAAAGGTTTCCTGGTTCTGGTGTTCTGATTTGCACATTAGGTGCAGAGAGAACAAATCCCAGTATTCTCAGCGGGGATTGTGATTCTAACTGGAAGACACTGGGTTTTAAGGAAGTCTGCTTTTTAAGTGGTAATCAATTTGCCGCATAGGACAGGATTCAAAAGCTGAAAGTATTCTGTAGTTGGGTTTTAATTTTTGGGTGTCTTTTTTTACACTACCTTTGGAGGAAACCCTTGCACAAGCAGTTTAGCTGCAAAATTATGCGTTTACACATACCCTTTCTTAGAGGGCATTGCGTACATCAGTTCTATGCACAAAGGTAAAAGATGTGATGTCTGCAAAAGTTGCTGGCCTCATTCTCTTTGGAATGCTTTGCACTGCTTGCATCACATGAAAAGTAAAATTTAGACCAAGAATATTTCACTAACAAGTCCAAGGTATGCTGTGAAACACCTCGATTTCCTAATGACCTTGTGGTGCCGTTTCTACCCAGAGGCAAAATGTCTGATGTTTCAGACCAGACAGGGAAATATTTCAGAAATGTAGATTGGTAATGTGATCCTGTCGTCTTCAGAATTCATTTATACACCTGCAGACCATAACCAGCATTTAACACCCAAGAATTTGCTACAGAAAGAAGATAAGGCATATCAGACATAAAAGCATGCTGCATTTCATTGTGCTCATTGCTGCAAGAGAAATCGCGCATGTGAAATTTGTTTCGTCTGAACGAGGAGATATAGATGTGGAAAGTGAAAATTGGCTTTGCATTATTCTGTCTTCCTAACAGAACCGGTTCTTCTATCTCACACTACTTGCATACCAGTTACTGGTGTATTAATAAATGATGAAAATGAAATCATAAGTTTGCAATGTGGATCATGACAAGGAAGAATTTGGCTACGTGTCATCAGGTATGAAATGATGACAATAAAGACTGACGAGCATGAAAAAATAATTTCATAAACTTGGAATTTTGTAGAAGGCAGAAATTTTGCTTTTTGACCATAGATAGGTAAAAAGCACTGCCTGTAATTATATCATTTTCAAACTCCAAATGGTTTGGGTTAGGTAATTTGAAAAGGTGTCTTAATAACTACCCAGAGCTGCTAGCAGCTAGGTGGCATATAAATAATAATTTCTTTTAATAAACTGTTTTAGATGCTCTGCTTGTTTTAATTAATGTTATAATTTATGTATTGTTATTACTCCGATGCAGATCCTAAGATCATTCTCCAAAGTGCTTTTCTGGAGACCGCAATGAGACAAATGACATTTTTCAGCGGTAGTACCACATTTCCAAAAACATCCTTTATATACACAAAAACATACATATGCACACACACAAAAAACTAAAATAATAGAAACTATTGCAAGTTTTAAAAAAATTAAAATAAAATTAGTGCAAAAAAGTAGGTAAAAAATAAGAATATAATATATATATATATATATATAAATGACTTCCCCCTCCGCCACAAATATAAGCGAGTTTAGTAACTTGTCACCTTCTCATAAAATGCAAGCTGTATCTTCTTTCCATATCCCATCTCTTATTTAGAAACAGATTCCTAAAACCTCATTATTTCAGTCCTGTTGTTAGCAAAGTCCATTAAGAGTTACCAGAGTTAACATCTCTATTTTAACCTTGATCAAATAAATCAACTTTGTATTTCTTCCTTTTATTTTTAACAATCTTGAGTTTTAGTCTTTCCAAATAATGTCCTAAAACTTGATTTCTTTTCATTTTTTTCCTTGTCCTTTCTCCCAAAATTCTTCAAAGCTTTAACAAGCCTCTTTTCTAAATCTGATATAGAAAAAATATTCAGTTCTTGGTTTGTTATTTGCATATCACTTTTAATTATTAACACTTAAGTAGTTTTTTGGGGGGCAGGGGTATGTCCAGTATAACATCTTTTTCCATGTCATTCTTTTAGCCTGTCATTTTAAAATCCAATAAATAATCCTTTCAAAGTCTCAATCTTGTCAGGTAAAACCTTTTTCTCTTCCATAACATCCTTTAAACACAGTCTATTTATAGACACTCTTAAAATTAACTTCTGAGACCATTGTTCAAAATATCCTTCAATATGTCCAGTGTTGAAACATGTGGCTTCATTCTGCATTTGTAAGGTAAATTTGAGTGTTCTCCTTTATTTGTAATCTTTGGTTCCTTCTAGTTCCCTCTAATGTCCAATTTTTAAATTCTTATCTTATTGCCTTTTTTAAGAATTAAAAACAAACAATTTTTCCATTGAAAGGATTCTTTATAATTATTTTCAAAATCTTATTTCAAATTTATCTGGGTCCTTAGTGCATTTATAATTTTCCAAAATTAAAGTTTTAATCACTCCTTTGCTGTTGTTTCTTTTAAAGTTAAGCCCTTACATTTGCATTTAAAACTTCTTTTGATAAGAATTGAAGGACACTAACTTGATGCTGTAAAATGTGTCAATCCAAAGGTTCCTAATAACCAAAAAGAGTTAAGCAATTTCCAAAAGAGATTAGAAAAGAAGTATGCAAATCCAGTGCCCTTTCAAAGGTACTAGCCACAGTTTGAGCAAGATGCTTATTTTCTCATATCCTTGAGCCACCCTGTGGGCCACCAGAAGATCTGGATGGGCCGCAAGGGATTGGCTCAGCCGGCAGGAGTGCCAGGAATTCGGCCAGCACGGCACTGGAAGATCGACCGGCGTGGTGTCTGAAGGCCCAGGGATCGGCCTGCAAGGTGCCTGGAGGCCTGGAGATCGGCCCGCAGGACACCTGGAGGCCTATAATTCGGCCCATGGGTGCCCGGAGATCAATCCACGGGGCACCCAGAGGCCTACAGATTGGCTGAATTACGGGCTTCCAGGCACCCCACAGGCCAAATTATGGGTGTCTGGGTGCACCACGGATCAATCTCTAGGCACCCATGGGCTGAATTATAGGCCTCCAGGCGCCTCAAAGGCCGATCTGCAGGCCTCCGGGCACACAGCGAATTGATCTCCGGGCACCCACGGGTCGAATTATAGGCCTCTGGGCACCCGCAGGCCGATCTCTGGGCCTCCGGACATTGCACCAGTAGATCTTCAGGTGCCGTGCTGGCCAAATTACTGGCACTCCTGCTGGCCGAGCCAACCCCTTGTGGCCCATCCAAATCTTCCGGCGGCCCACATGTTGGCGACCACTGGTTTAGAGCTCAAGGATATGAGAAAATAAGCATCTTTCTCAAACAGAGCAGTATGCCTGTGTGTGTCTGTCTCTGTCTCATTCTGTATGTATGTGTGTGTGTGTATTTCTGTCTCTCTCATTCTCTCTGGGTGTATGTGTCTGTTTGTCTTTCTGACTCTGTGTGTGTGTCTCTCTCTCTGTCTGTCTTTCTCTCTTTCTCTCACTCTCATTCTCCCTTTTCTTTCTCTCTCATTCTCTCTCTCTTTTTCTTTCTCAATCTCTGTTTGTTATAATTTTTGTTATAATTAAATAAGCTTTCTAAATTTTGTTATATTAAATAGATGCCTTTTATATTAATAAAATGGAAGTTCTCTGATCATT
>JANHFO010002772.1:100299-120955 GCA_032468095.1 Pareas carinatus | reverse complement strand
GATGGCTAATGGCAGATGGCAGTCAGCAGAAATAGCCTGCAGTGCTGCTTTTAACCACTGCACCATCCTGGCTCCTATGCTATGCACAATGAATTAGAGTAGGTGAACAAGGATCTGAACCATTCTTTTAATCTCCAGTAGAAGATGGCCCCCAACTCCTCAAAGTTAACTGCAAATATGCAGGTGTAGAAAACAAATGCCATTCTTTGCACCACCATTGCCGCAGAACAGGATCTAACTTGTTTGCTGAATTCACATCATGTTTATACTAGGACTCAAGTTATCACCCATCTGCTTCAGTGCTACTAAGTTTCTGATAAACAAAGAAGTCAAACAAGCCTTATCAAGAGAATGAGAGCAGTCGGAAGTGACCACATCAATCACCAGAGTTTCCTCCACAACAGCAGAAAGAATGGGCATTAGCAAGGAGTACGAACCTGAGACCTTTCAAGAATCAAGGCAGGCCAGTTACCACAACCTCATTATTTTTTTACTGATTTCTTAACTTGAAACCTCAGCTAATGACTGAGGTGCAAAAATAATTTTACCCCTTAGGAAGCCTTCATAACCTTGGAGTGGGTCACGGTGAAGCTGGGAAACAGGTTGACCTCACAACAGCTCATTTTGAGTTTTACTTGCAAAAAAAAAATAGGTCCTTATTTCCAGAATAATCAGAACTGCCTGTTTCAAAACATCCCATGATAGTGTAGAGCATATATGTCAAACACAAGGTCGGCGCACCAATGTGGCCCATGGCCTGTATCATTTCGGCCCATGGGGCTGCCCTGGAGACAGCGAGGAACCAGCCCTCGCCATCTTGGCTATGGCCCAACTTAGCTGGGAGGCCTACAGTGACCGCAAGGAGGCCACTAGTTTGCTGTGTGTGGGCCGGGAAGGCCTATGGGAGGCCTGGGGAGGCCGTGCAAGAACTGTGGTGACTGCGGGGAGGCAGCGGTGGCCACAGGGGGCTTGCGGGAGAGTTAGTGGTAACCGCAGAGGAGTGCGGGGGTTGCAGAAGCTCTGGTAGCGGTAGCAATGGCCCACAATGAAATTGAGTTTGACATCCCTGGTGTAAAACATTTTGAATTCTTCTAGAAAATATTAAATATGGGGTCTATAGTTGGCCCATGACATACTGAAATTGCAGTGTGATAAACATCATATTTATGAGTTCTTGAGCTCTCAGCAATATGTCTTACCTTTCCTCTCATTATGAAATCCATAAACCCGCATGAGAAAAAAATTGCCTGTTTCTGTTAACACTCTACTTACCTACAAAGGTGAACCATGGAAAAGTATTTACACTATATTTGTATTAGCTGCAGTTTTTCTCCTTTTTTAACCTTTCAGAGTTACAGTGCAGAATTTTAAAACAGGTTCTTTTTTTGACAAATTTATTTGAAATTACAACTAATATTAGTAAATCTATCAATGAAACATTTAAGCAGAACATTTAAACAAAACTTTGTACTTACTAAATATAAGGATGTCTTACTTTCCATTAATATAAAGTCTTCTCAGGCCTCAAATATCCACTTTTGTGCTACAGTTTTCTGTTAAGAAAGAAAACATTTGTTACCATCTTCATGAAATTCGAAAGTATATAATTATACGTATAGGCATACATAAAAGAAAGAGAAAAAGTGCATATGCACACACAGTTAAGCATTAAATTAAAAAATAATCAGGAAGTGGTTAATTGTTTATTTGATTCAGAACTATTTCAAGATTTTTAACTAATTTGAGATTATGACTGATATATTTGATGAGATTACATACATACTCTTAATAGTGTTCCTGTTGTTTCTAAGTGATGAACAAAGCTATATATACTGAAATACGTTGGCAACCAGAAATAGAAAGAAGCTGCAATTTCCAGGAGCACATCTAATTGAGTATAATCATTACTCACAGTGGTCTTCCATATTTCCTTTTTAATGGTTCCCCTCTCCAGACTATAATTTCATTCTATATATACTATCATTGGTAATACATTAAATGCAGCAATATTCGCTAGTAAGTATGAAAAATAACTAAAAAAACAGTCTCAATTTTTTTTCTTAGTATTTTTATTTGGCAGAATCAGGAATAAAGTGATTACAGTTTTATATAGAATGTTTTTAAACTCTATATAATACATTCTGGTCCAAATAACATAAATTAATATGATCAGCATATATTTTTAATAACTTCTAAATGCTTTGTAATGTATTACAAAATAAGTGCCTTATCATTGTTATTATGTACTACCGTTACAATAAGGTAGTGCATTACTGTCTTGAAAAAAAATCACCCTGTTCCATATCTAGTTTATCTGAAAACAAAAACATTACATTAAAAATGCTAGTTTAAGGGGGACGGATTAAAAATTTCCTGCAACAATAAGCATTATTTCTTTTTTTAAACTTACAAACAGCAAGTAGGAATGGGAATTAAGCCTTCTGGAATGTGGTGATTTATGTTTTTAGTACTTTGTAGATCAAAGAGTGCAGAACCGGATTAATGCATTAAAAACGAACAGGAAGGAGGTCAGTATTTTATTTTTTATTTTTTTAAAGCAAAATCTTGCCTATCTAATTTGAAAAATAGCCCTATAAGGGCTATTTTTCTATAAAATGAATTCAAAACTCATAATGCAATTGGGTTTCACATTTTGAAATGATGTTGACATCCAGCCATACAGCAAAGTTTTCTTTGTAAAAAATATGCTATGGATTAAAGGAGTCGTCCTGCAAACACAGCAAACTGTGATCTGATCCTATCTTGGAACAATCATAGTCAACTTCCTATAAAGCATGCGAAGATTCAATTCCTGATATGAACTTCCTTAAAACCACTTAACTGTTAGCACTTTGTTCCACCTCAATACATTCAAACAACTGTCCTTTTATAATAAAAAATACAAGTTTTTATGTAATCTGAACAGAAATGTAGCAGCTGGAAGTGCACTGAAAATTTCAGTTCAAAGACTGGTATTAGCTGAAAAACAGCTAAGTAGCTGAAGGCATTAAAGCTGTGCAATTTGTTCAAAAGAGGTGCTTTGCAATATAGGGTACTACACACAAATACCTCTTTTTAAAACAGCCACATCAGCCTCACACCATTAACTGAAAAGCTGTTGCCAGGAGGAGCTTCTGCAATTGCTTGTTTGCATGACTAAAATGCTGGGCACAGCTTCTGAAGCAGCTATGGAAGTCTGAAAAAAATATGCTTGCTCTAATGGTTCCCTACTCTCCCCAAAAAAGATTGAAAGAGTCTTCATATGCACATTCTGAAGTATGTATTTCAAGACTCACATCATTTTAGGTGGTAACAATAATTAGCACCAATATTACAATGCTTCAGTTGCAAAATATCCTATGAAATGTAATAAATTCAATATCCTGTTTTCAAAATACCACAAAATAATAACCTATGTTATTATGGCATGAAGACTACTACTTTTTGTGCAATAATTTCTAAGATGATTCTCTATCATTTTGCTAAAACTGCCTATCTAGGGAGGAAAAACAAGAGAATTCAAGCACAGTAACATTTACACTGCAATATATTTTTATTTCATGCTTTCAAACTTAATGTTATTCACAGAGGAAAAGCACAATGTTTCATTGACCGAGAAAATGTTTTCGGCACTCCAGCTATCTCACCTCACCACTGTACTCCCACAGTAGTTTCAATATTACTTCAGTTCCGTTAAGATTCATACACAGCTCAGCTAATATCTGACCACTCTTGGCTTTGCATTCATCTGACCTCAATATATGTTGTTTGTTCAGAAAAATGATCCTGCTTTGCAATGAATGAGAATAGGCTATACGACGGGTTATGTTTATAAAAACCCTATTGTCAAGTAGAAAGTCACGAAGCTGTGCGTTCTATTTAGTCTAAGATATATCCATCCTACCTAAAGGTTACACAACAATTTTTCCGGAAAAATTTCATGAAATGAAAATTCTTTTTCCATGGATAAAATCAGAACCAATCATTCAAAAGTCTTTCATTTATATCCTTCAAAGGCACAAATACCAGCTGAGCAATATAAAAACCTTGGATTCTACAAAGATCTGAACAGGTAACATTGACTTACAACTATTTGTTTAGTGTTCAAAGTTCCAAAGGCATTAAAAAGTACTTACGACCATTTTCATACTTAATTATCATTGCAGAATTCCTGTGATCACACGAACAAAATCCAGATGCTTGGCGACTGTCTCATATTTATGACGGTTGCAATGTTCTGGGATCATGGGATCACCTTTTGCGAGCTTCTAATAAGCTAAATCAATGAAGAAGCCAGATTCACTTTACAGCTGTGTTGTCAAGATTGTAAAATGGGGCAAAATTCATTTAACAATTGTTTTACTTAGCATCAGATATTTTGGGCTCAATTGCGGTCATAGATCAAGGACTACTGCATTCATTTTGGTGGTCTTTTTTTTTAACCAGGGTGGTGCAATTTCTGCTGACTGCCATCTGCCATTAGCCATCAAGTTCAACAGTTCGATTCTCACTGGCTCAAGGTTGACTCAGCCTTCCATCCTTCGGAGGTCGGTAAAATGAGGACCCAGATTGTTGGGGGCAATATGCTGACTGCGTAAACAGCTTAGAGAGTGCTGTGATGCACTGTTAAGCAGCATATGTCTAAATAATACATAATAAATAAAAAAATAACCCATAAAGCAGTACATCTTTTTCCAAGAGCAAAATTATTTAGGTCCTTGCTCTTCACTCCATCTTATTCTGTAAACCAACATTTAAGCATTTGGGAAAAAATAAGTATTTGGTTTAGGAGAAAAATGCATACCTTGAAAGATGAAAGCCTTCTATGTTACAACCTTAAATGAAAGCTTTAAAAACAAGCAAATCCTCCTGTAATGCTAGATTTGCTAGGAACCGGATGAGAAAATTGTACATAAAAAATTGCGCATGCAAAAACGCTGGAAAGATCTACAGCAAGTTAACTTTAAAATACAACTGGTAACCATTTATTCTAAAATTTGTAATGATATAAATGCATACATTCCACTGCCAAATTAAACTGTAGCTGAAGTTATAATCCAAAAACTAAATATTTTGATTACTGCATGTTTCAGCACCAGCATAATAATCTCTATCGGTTATTTCAAACTAAGTCTGTGGTAGACAATTTTTTGCCCTCCAGATGTTTTGCTCAGAACTCCCATAATCCCTTGCCATTGGCAATGTTGGATAGGATTTATGAAAACTGAAATTAAAAACATCTGGAGGGCATGAATCTGCTTATTCTGAATCAAATACAGAAAACTTTTCTAGAGCCAACTTTTATGTGCAAAAGCTAACATCTGTCACTACTCCCATTCAGTTGCTTTCTTAATCTGAACATTTTGCATATTACGGTTTTTCTGTTTTGTGAATGCAATGGCTTAAAAAATCCACCACATAGAGAGATAATGTAGGAATTACAAATTTAAAGAATTCTTTGTTACAGTAGAATACCCTACTACAAACAGGTTCTAAGAAACAGAAAGGTTGCCTACAGACAGTTCTCATCTTACAACAGTTGATTCATTAACCGTTCAAAGTTACTGAAAAAGTGACTTAAAACTGTGTTTCACATTTACCACCATTGCAGCCTTCCCATGGTCATGTGATCAAAATTCAGACCCTTGACAACTGACTAATATTTATGACGGTTTCAGTATCCCAGGGTCATGTGATCACCTTTTGCAAGCTTCTGACAAGTAAAGTCAATTGGGAAGCCAGATTCACTTAGCAATCGTGTTACTGACTTAACAACTACAGTGAATCATTTTCCCCGTTTCCCCGAAAATAAGGCCTAATCAGAAAATATGCCCTAGTATGATTTTTCAGGTTGCTTGTAATATAAGCCCAACCCCAAAAATAAGTCCCAGTTAAGATAGCCAGCCCAACAGACACATTTAGTACCGTATTTCCCCAAAAAACCTAGCCAGAAAATAAGTCCTAATGCGTCTTTTGGAGCAAAAATTAATATAAGACCCAGTCTTATTTTGGGGGAAACGCAGTAACAACTGTAGCAAAAAAGGTCGTAAAATGGAGCAAAATTCACTTCACAAATCTTTAACTTAGTAACAAAAACGTTGGGTTCAATTGTGCTCATAAGTCGAGCACTTCCTGTATTTTGAGAGAACTAGGAGACCCACACTACAGATTTCATAAATTTATCAGTTTCCAAATATGATCTGTTTCATTATTTATCTTGAAACTGAATACCTAGATCTGCTCAAGGATAAATTTTCTATTGCATTGTCCCCCAAAAGGCCAAATGACTGTAGCTAAGCATGGCTTCTCAACATCCAAGCACTCGTTGTCCCCTCAGCACATCTGACATGTTTTGAGGGCTCTAGGACAACTCGGCATGGCCAACTCAGCGTGGCCATCTCACCACAGCCAAGTTCCCACTGCCAACTCACAACTTGCCACAGCCAACTTGCCATAGGACAAGAGCTGCACTAGTATAAAATAAATGATGGATTAGAGTCATTAAAGAAAGGGTGCAAAAGGAGGGACAAAATAAAATGCAAATGACAAAAATTAAAATAATTTATTTTAATTCAATACTTAAGTTGAATTGTTGAATTGTGCCGTAGCGAGTTGGACATAGTAAGTTGGCTGTGGCGACTTGGCCATGACAACCTCGTTGCAGTGAGTTGGCTGTACCAAATTGTCCCATTCCATGTTTTGCAATGGCAACTTATTTGAACACCCATTAGTTCTTTTGGCCCGGCAATCAGTGTCCCATAACCAGGTTAGAAAAAGGCATCTTCCCCTCCCCAAAAAACCTCAAACCTTTAGTTTCTAGAATACCATGCAAATTTGGTAATTAGACAAGTTAAAGAAATCGATGTTGATATTCAATGAAATCAGCCACAAAATGTATTTTTCTCAATTATAATTAATTACACCATAGATGAAAGGGAAACCATCAAAGGTTTCTTTCTCCATGGATCAGGTTATAAGCCAACAGAGGAATAACTTGAAACTGCACTGGCTATCCCCCTCCACCAATGGCTCCAGTAAATGAAGCTTATGATAAGCTGCCAGTGCCTGCTACATTCTAGTCTCTTCATTTGGAAGTTTTTTGTCCTCCTTTGCCAACATGCTAAAGGTAAAGGTTTCCTTTATCCAGCTGTGTCTAACTCTAGGGAGCGGTGCTCATCTTCATTTCCTAGCCGAGAGAGTTAGCGTTGTCCTAGTATGCTTCTGTGGTCATGTGGCCAGCATGACTATACACCGAGGCGCACAGAATGCTGTTATCTTTCCACCAAAGTGGTACCTATTTATCTACTCACATTTGCCAGCTTTCGAACTGCTAGGTTGACAGGACCTAGAGTAAGAACGGGAGCTCACCCTATCATGTGATGCTTTGGTCTCAAACTGCCGACCTTCTGTGAACCCCCTCCCCCTAATCATGCAAGACAGGCACAAAAACCAAGACAATTCTCATTTCCAACATAGGCCATATTGCCTACAGATCACCTTCAATAGATTGCCATAACACTTCTTTTAGAAAGAAAATTACATGAGCTTGGACAGTGAGTTAAGTTCAAAGTTAATGTTCCTGAATATTTATCATCTTCAAGAACACTTTATGATAAAAGTGCACAAAATGTGTACTGAAGTAAACACTTCAGGGTTTTGCAGCAAATAAATTTGTGGCCCTTTACCAATTTTATTACCACATAAACTTTCATGCATCTCATTTACCTCATCCCAAATACACTGCAAAATTATACACAGATTTTAAAAAAAGAAATATTTATATGTGTAGAGTAAACAGCATAATAAGCAATTCTTACATGAAGAAAATTGTATTGTTATAAATAGCATAATATAATATGCTGATATTTTTAAAGGAAGAATATCACTATCTGGAACTTAATTACAGAAAGGGGAAAAAAAGCAGACGCTCAAAAATGAAAGATGTATTGTTGTAGGCAAAGCCTATCCTCTTCTCTTTTACCTGCAAAAGTATGTGTCTGATGAAGAAATACATTCCATTTACTAGGATATGATGTAAGTTCAACATCAATCCATCTACACAGCTCTACTGAGCTGCTGAAATCCATTCAACAAGTTTAACTTAATAAATACAAATATTAAAGAGTTCTGCCCATTTACCTTTGCTATAACTTCATTTATCATAGGTGTTCTTTCAATTAGTGAAAAGTTGTTTCTCCAACATATTAGGATTTTTTAAAAAATAAAACCCCCATAAAATGATATTGATTTAGTATATACAACCTAACAAAACAATTTATACCTGCATTTTTCCTGGTTAGATCCTTCATTCTCAGCTACTATTTGAAATATACTTTATATACTGAGGCGATAAAAATTCAGTGCACTGATGGAAATGTTTTCTGATATTCTAAAGTTTGCTCCTGTTTCCTGCCACACAGCAAAGTATGTCATATTTATAGGAGATTAGACCTGTAGCCTCCTTTACTGGCTTCCTGATGATTGATAGAAGGGAACTTTGTGCTTCACTAAACAGATATATTTCCTTAAATATTACTTTTATGCCTTATGATCATAAGAAAAAGTATTTGTAAGTAAATTTACAACCATAATTGAGCTTGAAATTACTGTTGCTAATTCGTGCTAGTTGTTAAACAGGCAACATGACCATGACTAATTTTACAACCTTTTTTGTAATTAAGTAGATTAATCAAAATGTATTGTCCATAAATAGGTCCTTTTTTGGAGGCAGAAATCAGAAATAAACACCACTTTCAGGCAAAAAATGTCATAAATCTTGGCTGTAAATGCGGATCAGTTGCCAAGCACCCAAAATGCATCGGGGGACTCTCAAATCCTTCAAGAGGTTTGTTGCAACTTCAACCAGTCACTAAGAGACCACTTATTCTTTGTGGACATTCCTTCAAATCAATCTTACTCCTGGCAACTGTTTGACTAGTCCCATCAGTTTTCTCACCTAGTTTTTTTTCCTGTAACGGTTTACCATTGCCTACTTTCTAGGGTTGAGAAAAACCAACTAGCCTAAGGTCATCTAGCTGGCTTCATGCCTAATGCCGAATTAGAAATGAATTTTATAGAAACAGGATAGAATCCACATTAAAAGCTGTAAAACACAGCTGTATCTTTTCCATATATTCTATGGCACATCTATCCATTCTTGAGAACAGAATGAAATTCTGAATCCCTGAATGGCATTCAGTAATTCAGGAGTCTTAAATCTTTGCAACTCTGGAAAAATCGCAAGAAAATGTGATGGAAATATATTATTAAAAAAATAAAATATTTTTCTTTCAGGTGGCCTGCGTAAGGTCATTTTTGTAAGTTTTAAGCGCACCTCCCAGGTGTTACTGCTAAGAACAGGTCAGTAAATGGAGTGAAAGAGCTACTTACAAAAGGAGGGCAGACAGCTCCCTTACATGTGCAGAACTGGCAAGCTGGGCTGGAGAAAAAAGGCTCAGATCATGATTAATGATCCAAGCTTTTTTTGTCTGGCACATCACTTTCTTCCTTTCTCCATGCCAGTTAACTGTATCCCCTCTCCATTGTGTCCTGGACCAGAGGTTTTCAACCTTTCTTAAGCTGCAGAGCCCAAAACATGTCGTTGCTACATGGCACACTCCATTCCCACAAATGCAACTTATTACTGATCAACGATTCATGTATATTACTTTTTCCAAATTTTTCTTGACCTGTCTGCGGACAGCATCTTGCCAACTTGCCACAGACCCTAAGGGGTCCACAGACCAAAGGTTGAAAACATCTGTCCTAGACAATTAGAAAGTCTTTCTAGCCCATGCCAGGCAAGGGAGGCCGTGCACTGCACCAAGAGGTGATATTCTCCAAGCTTCATTTCTCCATGCAGTGTGTCACTGTCTTGCCTTCCCTGAGCTAGACAGAACATCTTGGATTCAGGGTATCGCAGAAGCGATCTCACCCCAATGAGATTAGCCTGTCTCACTTGCTCCAGCAGAAAAGACCTACTTCAGATTCCTTCTCCCAAAGAATTTCAGCTGGTCCTCAACCTTTTGGGCACTAGGGACTAGTTCCATGGAGAAAGGTCTTTCTGCAGACCGGACGGGGCATGGTTTTGTCTGCTGTCTTCATCCCGCAAATGGGACTTGGGTTGTTTGCACACGTTCTGATCCGATGTTTGAAGACCAACAGACCACGTCAGGGAAGGGTTAACAGACACTCTTTTATTTACAGAAGACTAGCTGTCAATCCTTAATTAGATTAATTACAGTTTAACTTCCTTGGAAGCTGCTTTTCAAATGGCAATAAAACTGTTGTCAAGATTTACGACCAGAGTAAATGAAGACAAGCAGAATAGCTTGCTTCCAGCATGCCACTTAAATAGGTAAAACTCACCCAAGTCCAGGTTAATCCCAATCAAACAGGTCTTAAAGTAGAAAACTCACAAGAGTTTTGAGTTGGACTCCAGGATAATCCAACTCAAAACAGATCCACAGAGTTCCAGAACAGATGGCCACAGGCATGGAGACAATCAGTTATCTGCAGCAACCATTCGTCTTCACCCTGCTGGCTTTTATTCCCCACTGAGAGTGGGGCCCTGCTAATAATGACCACGTCTCCACCCAACAGGTCGGCCAACTGCTTCCCACTGAACCTCCCTCCTCGCCCTCCATCGCACCCTAGCATCAGGGATTGGATTCAGCTGTTCCTCATCTGCCATCCCGCTTTGTTCAGGGCATGAAGGTGGCCGACTTTCCAGCTGCTGGCTGAAGGATGGCTCAGGCACTGCCTCTGTCTCCTCCTCCTCAAGTTCCATTCCTTCCTCCTCCCCAGAGCTGTCGGAATGTAAGGAATGGCCGGGAGCCAGACGAGCCTCCTCCATCTCCTCTTCGGAGTCTGGAGCTTGAGGCCGCGGAGGGCTCAGCGGCTGACAGGGTACAATAGTGCAGCCTGGTTGCTGGTATGCTGTAGATCACTGCCAGTCCACAGACCAGGGGTTGGGGACCCCTGGTATAGGAGGAGAACCTTTTGTGCTATGCCCCCATCCTCTTTGGAATATTTTCTTCCTGGAGGTGAGGTCAGCCCCCAAAGGGCCTTAAAACCTGGCTCTGTTCACTGGCCTGGGGGCCCTGATAGGTGGTTGATGGGGTAGGGAGAAGATCACCACTCCATGTCATCTTCCTCTTGGCTATTAGTTCATTTAATCTTCTTAATTTTAATTGCTTTATTTTTTTAACCTTTATGTCATTTTGTAAGCTGCCCAGAATTGCTGCAACAATGAGATGGGAGACATATAAATTTAATAAATAAAATATTTTTCATATCAATCTGTCTGTGAATGTATGACATGCCATACCCCAACTCTAATGAAGGTGAAGCGAGGCAAAATAACATCAGATACTTGTACAATCAGCACAGAAGCCCCTCCAGGGCTGTGTGCTCTCTCCACTTCTCTTCTCTCTATATACCAACAACTGCATCTCGAAGGATCCCTCTGTTAAAGTACTGAAGTTTGCAGGTGATACAACAGTGATTGGCCTCATTCAAGACAACAATGAATCTGCCTAAAGATGGGAAATTGAACAACTAGTTTTGTGGTGTGGTCAGAACATTTTGAACTGTAGAAGCGATAGTTGATTTTAGGAGAAGCCCTTCTACCATCTCTTACAATACTAGACAACACATTATCAATAGTTGAGACCTTCAAGTTTCTAGGTTCTATAATATCTCAAGATTTAAAATGTTCACCTAACATCAAAAATGTCATCAAAAAAGCACAACAAAAAGTGTTCTTCCTGCGCCAACTCAGAAAGTTCAGGCGCCCAAGTTGCTGCTGATACAGTTCTACAAAGGAATCACTGAGTCCGTAATTTGCACCTCTATAACTGTCTGGTTTGGCACTGCAACCAAACAAGACAGACACAGACTTCAACAGATAACTAGGACTGCAGAAATAATAATTGCTACAAATCTACTCTCCATTGAGGACTTGTATACTGCACAAGCCAGGAAGAGGTCTGAGAAAATAATTACAGATCCCTCATGTCCTAGACATAAACTGTTTCAGCTTCTTTCCTCTAGATGTCACTATAGGGCACTGCAAGCCAAAACAACTAGACACAAGGACAGTTCCCCACCTCACCCCACCCCCGCCCCACACAGGCCATCACTTTGCTAAACAACTAACTTTCACAACACTTTTAATCGGATACAGTAAGGCTGTATCACTATTATCCCTCTCATCCTTCCTATTACCTATTCTCTTATTTGTATGACAATTAATTCGTTGCTACAATCTATAGTACTTGTGTTATTTAGTATCCTAGTATGACTTGTAGATTGTTTAGAATTCTATGACTGTTCTATGCCTATCACAAGAATGTATCTTATGACATGATGAATGAGTTTTATGATTATGATCATAATTTATCACTTGCAGTTTATATGTACATTGAGAGCATATGCACCACAGACAAATAAAGAATTCTATTCTATTCAAGATAATTTCTGCATAGGCTATGTTAAGTTCCAGCCCTGTGTATACAATAAACATGGTGATCTCTCATCTTTGCTGTACTAAATCAACATTCGAACATATTTCTTAGTTTTTCAACAAAAACTATTTTAAAAACTGTACACCAGAAAACAAACACTAGTGTAGTATATAGAAAAAATATATGGTTTTTAACTACAAAACATTTTGTTAAGCATACTGTGTACAGATCTATATATATTTTCACAAGATACTGTCTTCAATTGTGATTGTTAGATATTTTTATGAGTTCTAGTGATCTGTTTACTAATCAAAAGGATGGCAGTTTTAGGACAGACTATATCAATAGGATAGCTTATTTGACTTTTAAAAAATTCAAGGCATTTGTTAGTATTACACGAAGTTGCGAGTTCCTGGAAGACAACTTTTTGCCCTTAGAATGATTTTCTTTGCATCTTCTCGATGGGAATTTATACTATAGAAATAAGTGAAACTATGTATTAACCAAGTATTATCGAATGAAGAATGCAACAGAATTGCAAAGATTCTTTTCCCATTAACTTACATCAATGTTTTAATTGTGTACTATTTATTCTTAAAAGACTCATAAAACCATAACTTCAGATCACTAAAGGTTTACCATAGCTTCACTATAGACTTCACTATTTCCTATTCAGTTGAAGGACAAACAAAACTGATGAAGAATTACTTGGAACAATCTACTTAAGTTGAAGTTCAAAGTTCTTTTTCCTGAATTACATTGGCCGAATGTTTAAATTCAAAATTCATTGTACACCTAACAAATTATTTAATTAAAACACAGTTCAGAGGCTTTACTTGTTGAAACTCCTGTTATCCTAATGACCCAGTCCAGAGATAAACAGAACATTCTAGTGTTTTCTAGAGCATTCTATTCCTGGTTCGACAAATTTTCTACACGCCTACTAGTCAGGGTCTGTCAAGATTTCAGTTTTGCTTAAATTGAAAACTGAAACATCTTTCATAGAGATTTACTCCACATTTTCAATTTTTACACAGTATACCATTTTCCTTCTAAAGCAATGTCCTCATAAAAGTGCCTCATAAAAAAGAACATTTTACTGTGAGCTCACTGACATTGAGCAATACTTATAGCCAGTGCTTTTTTGTAAGAAAAAAGGTGCCAGAACTCACATCTTGTTAATCTTTTATTTTAAAACTTATATATTTAGTTCTTAACATAAATTTAATTTATTATATTTAAGGTAAAAAAAAGGTGCTAGAACAATGTTCCGGTGTGTTCAAAGGCAAAAAAGCACTGCCTATAGCATAAAAACAACACTACTCCCTAAGAAAGCAGTCTTTATAAAAGAACATTTACTGAAAACAAATAATCTAGCTCTCAAATCAAATGGTAAGCAGCCGTAAAGGAGGCAAATAAATAGACCAAGCATTCCATATTTCCCATCCTTCCAATTAAACAAGACAGTTTACAAAAGTCCCTAAGAATGGGATTTATGTGATCCAGAAGAGGCAATCTCATTCCTCAGTCAATTATATTAACTAAAGTTGCCACCTCAAATACAGTGTTTGCATATAAGAATCCCCCATCAACAAATAAATATACTAATATCACAAGTAAACATTGCTGTTAACATACAACAGGGATAAGTATCATCCTAAAAAAAAATAAACCATCACTGGTGGCTTTCTATTTCTCACAAAATGTCATTGAATTAATAAATCTGATGTTTTGCAATTTTCAATAACATCGCTTAACCTGATGACCTTCAGATGTGTTGGCCGTTTCCCATAATCTTTCAATCACCCAGGCATAATTCCTTTAAATGCTGTTCCTAAATGAGGTATTATCAAAGAAAATGGAGAAAAGTTATAGGGAGAAAAGCTTCAACAAGGAAAGCAGTTGAATTTCACACTTTCGTGTTAAAAACAAGCACATGTGGAAAAGGATCAAAACTGAAACAGAAAAGGAAGGGGCGTTGCCAGTTAGAAGCGATCGTTTAAAAAAAAAATCTCTATATTTCAGATTTCAGAATTTTATAATTTTCTCATGAGAAAAAGGGGGAGGGTTTTGGGAATGAGATCAGACAACTGTAATGAATTGTAGAAACTTTGAATTCATTTATGTAATCCATTTTTACATAAATGGATGTTTTGAGTGTTGCTGACAGTTTTAAGATCCTTCAGCTGACAAAGGAATGTATCTCACTACAAAAATAATGGTTTGGGCAAAAGCAAGGTTTATCCTACAGTACAAACAGTAATATTCCAACAAATAAAAATCTCAATGGAATTTAGTACTTTGTGAGCAGCAAAATACCAAATGTGGAAGTAAAATGGAAAGACAGTACAATATCAATTCACAAGTTCTTCCTACTCCTACATAGATTATGGTAAATGGAAACATCTGTGTGGGGGGGAGAAAGAGGGAGACAGAGCGAGTGGGGGAGAGGGAGATGTTGATGGTCAGGTAATTATAATTTTCAAATCACAAAATGTAACTGCAAGGCATGCGTCTATTCTATTTATGAGAACAGCTATTACAAAAGAATGGATAGTTCAGCAGTCAGCTTTAACATGCACCAGTCTTTATAACTTAAAACCTCCAAAACTGTGTGTGTTTCTAATATAATTTCCATTACCCCAAACCATTCTACTCTTAGAGATGGTAGCATTGGTAATTCAACATAGCATGGATAGACTTTTGTAAACTATTGCTTCAAATATAACCTCTCCCCAAATCCAGCTTTTTGACAATTAACTATTATTAACAGAATAACAGAGTTTGGAGGAACCTTGGTGATATTCTAGTCCAACCCCCTGCTCAAGCATGAAACCCAATGCCATTTCAGATGGTTGTTCAATCTCTTCTTAAAAACCTCCAGTGATGGAGCACTCACAAGTTGTTCCACTGATTAATAATTCTAACTATCAGGAAATTTCTCCTGAGTTCTAGGTTGCTTCTCTCCTTGATTAGTTTCCACCCATTGCTTCTTGTTTTGCCTTCAGGTGCTTTGGAGAATATGTTGACTCCTTTTTCATTATGGCGGCTCCTCAAATATTAGAACTCTATCATGTCAACCCTACTCCTTCTTTTCATTAGATTAGGTATACAAAATTCCTGCAACCATTCTTCATAGGGTTTAGCCTTCAGTCCACCAATCATCTGTTGCTCTTCTCTGTACTCTTTCTAGAGTTTCAACGTCTTCTTTATATCATGGTGACCAAAACTGGATGAAATATTCTAAATGTAGTCTTATCAGGGCATTATAAAGTAGTACTTCGTGTCACCTTGATTCTCTCTCTCTGTTAATGCAGCCTAGGACTATGTTAGTCTTTTTGGCAACTGCATCACACTGTCAGGTCATATTTAAGTGATTGTCTGCTAGGACTCAAAGATCCTTCTCATAGTTACTACCATTGATCCCGCAGCTATTACTATATCCTAAAGATACACAAAAGAACTAGAGAAAAATAAAAAAATAAAGCTTTGGTATGTGCCACATACTGCACCTAACTTTAAAAAATGGTTAAGATGTAACAGTTAACTATACTATATATCGGGGTCCCCAACCACCGGTCCATGGACTGGAACCGGTCCACAGCATGCCAGCAACCGGGTTGGGCAAACAAGCCAAGCTCCATTCGTAGGATGCAGACAGCATGCAAAACCATGCCCCCTTCGGTCCGGAGAAAACTCTTTCTCCATGGAACTGGTCCCTGGTGCCCAAAAGGTTGGGGGCCACTACTATATATTATATGCTACGTAGTTAAGTATAGCAATAGTTTGTGGAACGAACTTCCCCCGGAAATACGGACCATCACGGATCTTCTGGTCTTCCGTCGGGCTTTAAAGACATTCTTATTCACCCAAGCTGGGCTGTCCTGATCCCTTTTTATATCTTGTATTTTAATTTGGTTTAAATTCTAAATTTTATATGTAAATTAGCTAGGCCAGTATATGTAATTCTTTTAATGGGTTTTTAATTGTGTATGTTTGTGCTTTTATTTCTGGCTGTACACTGCTCCGAGTCCCTCGGGAGAGGGGCGGTATAGAAATTGGAACAAATAAATAAATAAATAAATAAATAGACTAGCCAAACCCAAGTCCTTCATATGTTTCAGTCTCCAGGCCTTTAATCATTTTAGTTGCTTTTCTTTGCGCTTTTTCCAAAGTCTCAACATCTTGTTTTGTAATGTGACCAAACCTGGATTCCAGGTGTGGCATTACTAAGTTTTTATAAAGCAGTACTAATATTTCACGTGATTTTGATTGTACGCTTCTGTTTACAACTGAGTATTGTGTTAGCTTTTTTGGCTGCCACCGCACACGGCTGGCTCATATTTAAGTGATTGACCACTAGGACCCCAAGGTCCCTCTTTCAGTAACTGTTTTTGAGCCAGGTTTCACCTCATCTGTACTTGTACCTTTTGGTTTTTCCGCCCAAGTGTAAAAACCTTGGTTTTCTCCACATAAAATTTCATTTTGTTGCATAGGGCCCATTATTCAAGTTTGTCAAGATCGTTTTGGATTCTGAGCTTGTCTTCTGGGATATTGGCTGTTCCTGCCAGCTTAGTGCCATCTGCAAATTTGATGAGTTCCTCTTTTATTCCCTCATCTATTTATGAAGATATTGAAGAGTACAGGGCCTAAGAAGGAACCGTGTGAAACTCCACTGCTTACTTCCCTCCATGCAGATGCAGTACCATTAAGGACTACTCGTTGAACATGGTTTTATCAACCAGTTACAAATTCATCTTGTGATGCTGTCTATCCCACATTTTTCTAGCTTATCTTAGGTTGTGGTCTACTTTATCGAATGCCTTGCTGAAGTCTATGTATGCTATGTCCACAGCATTTTGCTGGTCTACTAATTCAGTCACTTTGTCGAAGAATGAAATAAGATGGGTTTGGCATGATCTGTTTTTAACAGATTGGTGCTGTGTTTTAGTTATCACTTTATTTGTTTCTAGATGTTTGTAGATCTGTTTTTTGATTAGCTTTTTCAGTATCTTCCCAGGTATTGAAATTAGGCTGTTTGTTTTGTAGTTTCCTGGTTCTGGTTTCCCCTTTCCTTTTTTTTTTGAAGATGGGAACCAATTTTTCCAATCCTCAACAGCTGTCAAGCAAACACAAATAGACACACACGCACACAAATAAAACAAACCCTGACATTTGACCAGGTTCTGTTTTTCAACTGAGTTGCCTTCCTGCCTTGTGCACACATTAATCCCCTATTGTGCCATCTAGGCCACTGAAAAGAATGATGTCAATAACAAATATGCAATTGCTGATAAAGCTCATCCCTGCTAGAAGATCCCTGAGCTGCATTGTTGAATGCTGATGGGCTTTTAGTGGGGAAAAAAATGTTAAATGTCAGCTTTAAGAAAGAGCTGGAATTCTGATTCGTTACTGGGTTTTCCTTTTCAAATTTAGACAGGGTTGGGTTGTTGGTTTTTTTGTCACATTCTTTTTGATGGTCTTGATGGGTTCACTTTTATTTCAGTTTAGTTCTTTTAATCATAAGCTTTTTTGATATCATTAAGAAGCCCTATCACTATAAGGACAAGGGGATGGGGAAACTAGACTTGGAAACAGTTAAATGCAAAGTAACGTAGCCTTACATCTTTTCACTAAGCAGCAAAGGATTAATAAGAAGATGTAAGCACTCTGATCTTTTCTGGCAGTATGGTGGTAACAATAATCAATTAACCTCAAAAGATCTAACTGGCAGGGTTTAAGTATGAAGTTGTTTGAAATGCCAGATTATCTGTGCAGATGATGCATTTGTTGTAAGAAGAGGAGGGTTAGACTACTTTGAGATAGAGGATCATAGGCACGCTGTGCTCTACTGGACTCAGTAGGAATGTTTCTGTGTAATTGATTTAAGAGTTGAATATTAATCTGATGCAGAAAAAAATGCAATGAAAATAACACATTTCCTGCAACATAATGTCATACTACTCATCAGTTAGATGCCACTTTGTCAGACCCATAAAATAATCTTGTATAATGGTGATTTACACATGATGTCTCTGAACTGAGAAGCTGAACAGAATAAAACTGAATCAAGTTGGATTCCAAGCGATTATATAGACTCATACAATATTTTTGACAGAAAAATGGTTTGCTATTATGTTCTTTTGACACATTTTTGAATTCTCGGTCTAGTTTACAACCCTAGAATTCCCTGTTTGTCTTCAACTATTCAGCACCAACCAAGTCTCTTTAACTATCATGTTCCTAGCTAACTACTAACCAGACCACCCATGCTTAAATTCTGACCACCAACTACTCAACTGAATGCTGCCACATTTCTGCATGTAAATAAACACACACAATTTGCTAAGAATTCTGCACTATGAAAATGTATATAGCAATTAACGTCTTCATTTATAAGGTGTTACATGAACCTTTATTTCAAGAATAAAAGCTGTGCAGCCACACTGGGCCTTTTAAGTAGATTTTGCTGACTGTAGCAATACTATTCATTCCATACTTAGGAACTGATAATTATATCTTACTTTAGTAATGCAGTGAGATAATATCTCCACTACACCTGTAACAAGTAATTTACAAAGTTTAGCTTAGGTCACGATGTAGTCCTATTCCAGCTGTTTTCATGCATGAAAGAAATTTACTGGGCCACTCAAGAGTGTAAATGTGGGCACGAGTGATTCTGCCACTGCCATCAGGATTTTGGGAAAAGTCATTTGAGCATTAAAAAAGTGTGCTTAATACTAAGGCCAGCCCACTGCTCCCAAACTCTTCTACAATAAGATTTCTTAAGCGCAGATTTCTGATATAAATTTTCTTCTGAAGATGGACATTTAAATAACACAATGACAGACACAAAAAATAATACCATCCCTTTTTCAACATTTCTCTCTGATTTACAATTAGTTATTTGTTGGTGTAGTGCTTACTGATATATTTCTCTTTCAAATTTTAAAATACTTCTCCATTCAAACTACACCCAGTATCAACCATGTACAAGCACCCAATCAAAAATGTACAATAAGAATCAGAAGCTAAAATAGATAAGATACAGCAGTCTGATTTGATTTGATTAATCAAAAAAATCAAATTTGGGGAGGGAGCTATTTATAAAATTGAGGCAGGATGTCCAGAAGAATATTAGGACATCAGAAATAAGCAAAAATTCTGGATCAGTCTAAAGGATCCATGAGAACAATGCATTTGGTAAGCATGGTACTATGAACACAGCTACAGACCAAATAACCTCATTTATGATGGCAGTTCATTGTTCAACAATGAGAGGTAATTGGCATATTAAACTTTTAATGAGCAAAGGCCTTGTGTATTGATCATTGCTTTATTTTCATGTTTAATTACTTCCTTTTAGAAGGCTGTGGCTAGAGATAAATTTTTGCATGAAGTTATCACTGTCATAAAAAAATGGCACTTAACCAATGAGCACAAGCCCTTTGCTTAGCAAGATGCTACAAGATATGGTATTAGACCTCCAGACGAAGAGAGAGGAACCTGTCCACTTTACATCGAGGGGGTCGGTGTGATGATAGTTTCCTCCTTTAAATTCCTGGGAATCTATCTCAGCAAAGATCTCACCTGGAAAATCAACATGACCCAGGTGGCCAGAAAAGCTCAACAGAGACTTCACTTCCTTAGGATCTTGCAAAAAAATAAAGTGGAACAACAATTGATGACCTCCTTTTATCGGTTCAAAATAGAGAGCATCCTTACTCATTGCATTACGGTGCGGTATGCTGGTTTGACAGCCACGAATAGAATAGAATAGAATAGAATAGAATAGAATAGAAATTTTATTTATATCCCGCCCTTCTCCCAAAGGACTCAGGGCGGCTTACAGGCAATAAAAGCAAAATACAACATACAAACTAAAAACATGTTAAAAACATTAAATAGCGCCTGATTGCAAGGGGGAGCAATAAAAATGATATTCCGATAATAAAATAATAAAACTATTAAAAATAATCTAGCCCCACTTTAAACTTTAAACGCAGGAGGACCCGGGTGTGGCTACCCCAAGCCAGCCTACTGGAACAAATGGGTCTTCAGGGCCCGGCGGAAGGTTCGAAGGTCAGAGATCATTCGTATAGCAGGGGGGAGATCGTTCCAGAGGGTGGGTGCTGCCACAGAGAAGGCTCTCCCCCTGGGGGTCACCAGCTGACATTGTTTGACCGGCG
>JANHFO010002772.1:89440-100199 GCA_032468095.1 Pareas carinatus | reverse complement strand
ACTGCATTCTACTTCTGTTAGCAGTCGGCTGCCAGTAAGTTCAGCAGTTCGAGTCCCACTGGCTCAAGGTTGACTCAGCCATCCATCCTTCCGAGGTCGGTCAAATGAGGACCCAGATTGTTGGGAGCAATATGCTGATTTCTGTAAATCTTTGCCATGCGTATACATGAATATTGTTTAAACTATTTATTCAAAAATATACACCTTTTTATATGGAGATACTTGTTAAACAATGATCATTCATTCTTACGTGTCTGAATGGTCCAATCACCTTTTCATCTCATATCAATAAACAGAATATTTCCCCTAAATTGCATTAATTAAGAATGTTACACAATTATCTTAGTCAGAGATAGACTATCTGTACTTTAGGTCAAGAACAAAGGCAAGTTAGAAAAAGCATCATATGAAGTTCCCTGATCTACAGAAGAATACCAGACTCCAAAACCTACTGAAATACATTTTTATTATTTTGATTTCCTTGATGTGATGAGAATAAAAAGATTTTAAAACTGCAGACAACGGAAAAACAACAGTTAAAGATTTCTATATTCACTGGGCACAAAACAACCCTACAATACTCAGGGATTTATTGGATATAGTTGAAGTCTACACAAAATCAGCTTTGATTAAAGGGATAGATGACTTACTAACAGCCATTGTTCAGTTGTCTTCAATCAAACTAAATTTTTACAGCAAGACAGACAGCAGTCAAAAAAACAATACCTTAGATCCTCATAGATGCTTCTGAAGCTCAGATTAAATGAAGTCTGTTTAACAATTCCAACACTATTAAGTAACATTAGGAAATAAAGAAATTATCAAATGGGAATTGTGAAATAATTATGTCTCTGACATACAATTGCTAAAAGGGGGAGGGTCTCTTAGTCATACGTCAAAGACATACAATACTACATCTCATTCTCATGTTAACCACTAGTGGCATGTTGGCAGCAAACGTGCTATTTAGATTTTAAAATAATCCATTGTTACTAAAAAAAATTCGTAAGGTCATCCCATGAAAAGGAGTAAGAGTTAATATGCAAGAATTTCCTGTATCAATACCATCCCACCTAAAATCCAGGTAGATATTTGTATAATCTCATCATGAATTTAACAGAATGGAAAAACACTGGGTTAGTCTTAAGAGTCTACATCATCAGCCAATATTAAAACAGTTCATCAACACTAAATAGGCAACATTTTTAAAAGAATTAAATATCTCTTAAATACAATTGAACATAAAGAAAGCAAACTAAAATGGATTTTTCTGTTCCCGAGTAAAACTTTTTTCACTCAAACAGCAGGGGGCACTAATACCTTCCCCACAGTATTTTTTTTGTTTTTTTAAATTAGATTACTTTACAAATATGAATACTCATTTCAAATATTTTTATAGAAATAATGAAAAAACACTAGGATATGCATAGAAGCAACAATCCAAAGGAAGCATGACAAATAACAAAGCCCTGTAAGTATTCACGCATTAGTACTCCAAATGCTGTCAGTATTAACAGTTGCTCTGCAAATATGTCAGTCGATCCACTCCAGCAAGGACTGCTACTGTGTTTCCCCAAAAATAAGACTGGGTCTTATATTAATTTTTGCTCAAAATGACAGATTAGAGCTTATTTTCCAATTAGGTCTTAATTTTGAGAAAATACAGTACTAAATGTTAGGTCTTCTTTTCAGGGGAACATGCAATACTTACTATAGGAGCACATTAGGTGGTTTGTTTGTTAAACTGATGAATCACATTTTCATCTTATTAAACAAGGATGACAATTGTGTCAAGGTAAGAGCTCTACATTATAACGAAATGTAAACATCTGTACTGTACTCTATCGTCATGGGCGTTTAAAATTAAATAGAAACATATTATAGCTTACGTTAGAGACAGTTCTAGTTATTCCAACTTCTTTTGAAATTTGCTTTGGTCATTGATGGGTTTGAACTATATAATCAAAGCACTCCTATCAACCACACATTTCCACAATCAGAACATAAACGCATTAACTGTGTTCTGCTGGATTGGATATATATTCAGATTGTCTATGAATGTATCTTTGATTGTATCCTTGTTGTTATCACAGCTGTTTATGTATGTATGTAAGTACTGGGCATGCTCACTGAAGACAAATTCCTTGTGTGTTTTGACACACTTGGCAAAATAAGATTCTGATTCTGATTCTGATCTAGTCTAGCCATTTGTTCCCACAGTGGCCAACCAAATGCACAAGGAAGTCCACCAGTGTCCCAAAATGAAAAGCAAATGTTCTTCAAAGACAGCAACACTAATTTATACTGATCTCTGTGACTTCCAGGAACTGGTCCAATTGCTTTTCTGAAACAGGGCCAACATTTCTTTGAAGCCAACATTTGAAATAAAGATTTAAGATGCAGGAAACAGAAATAATAAATAACTATAGCACATTTCTAATGATATGCTTGGTGCCGGCTTGCACAAACCATTTAGCACTGATTATGAACAATTTCATCAATTAAAGATCAGCACTTTAAGAATTTCCCACTAAACATTGCCCTGATAATTCTATAAACAAGTTCTGTGTATCAAATATCAGCATTCTATCTAATGGTGAAATCCAAACTGGCCCTGAGGTGGGGCATAAAAACATGCCAACAAATCTGAATACAGGTCCTAAAAGACCATATGAGTTGGAATAAATGATCAAATTAAACAGAGTGGATGCACTATATAAATCAAGAGCTCTCTACTCATCATTCACATTGTAATGGTGGCTAGTAACTGAAATACACACAATGTAACACTGCTGTTGGCACCAAATAAATATTAGTGCTATTATAATATAATTTACCAATCTGTTAGCCTATAATTTTCTCTCTGGCGACAAAGCATATAATGGTACAAGTATGAAACTGTTTTATCTAGCATTCATCATTCAATGTCATAATTTAACTATGCTCTTTCCATTTCAGTTAGGCACTAAGTGTAAATTGCACATCTTTACAACTGAACAGTTCTTCCCATTATTTTTTTTAAAAACATAATATTGCACCTCCCTTCCACAATAAAATATATCTTAGGCACCATGTAACTTAAAGACATATTGGTAAGTGGGAGACTAAATTTCTTTTTTTCTGGAGGTAAACAGAAAATGGAAGGAAATTACTTTGTCAACTTTCAGTGTACATGGATTGGACTGCCAAAGGGTTCTTGGGACAACAGGAATTCAATGTTCCTTAGGGATTAATCCAGGAAAACAGCATAAGAGAGCATGGTGATTTGTAAACGGAGGAAAGTGGTATAAAAGAAAGAAAAGCACAGAAACAGATCTTTAAAACAGTGTGGGTAATTAGGAAAAGGCACCATTCCACTCAGACTCTGACAACATTGTCACAATTGTAATATCCATAACTTCTATATAAATATGTATCTTATGAATAATGACACCTGGTGGTCCCTGATTACAGGGATGAAACATCCAGTTTCACATTTGCCCTTCAGCCAACACTAGGGCCATTGCAGGCTGATACCAAAGGTTTATTAGCAGGAAAAATTCACCGGAAAAGGAAGGAAAACTCGGATGGCCATTTCTAGCTTATTATGCTGCAATCAGCGAACCATATCCTAATTCCAGTCTGGTCTTCCTGCTGCTCTAGAATCAAGCAAGTAACAACCACAACACAAATCTAATACAATAATGCAATAGGGAAGACACCTTACTTTATACCAAGAACATAGCAAACATTACAATATATCAATAGAGACAGGACAATCAATTCTTAGAAGGTGAACTAGGCTTAAAAAAAATCTGCAAGCAGAAATGACACTGTTAGCATTAGAGACTGTGCAGTTTTTGTGAAACTTCCGGGGCTGAGGAATAAAAATTATTCTGTACACAAAAGCATATTATATTGTGTCTATAATATTAAGTTATAAACGGTATCAAAACCCAGACCAAATGAAACTCTTTTGTAAAAGATGTTATTAAAAAGAAGGTACTATGTTCTCACCTTGTTTAGGGGAAAAGAGCACCTTTTAAGGAAAGGCAAAACTTGATGCTGCAGTTGTCTTGAAGAAGTGAAGAAAAAAGTTCAGTGTTTAGATTGTCCCTTTAACTTGATGTGTCTGTGATTGAAAATCTGAAGAGAAGCAAAAAAAAATGCAAAAAACATTTATCATTTATCATCCATTTACAAAGTAGCAAGTAAATGCGTTTTGAATAAAGCGGAATAATGGATAATGAAATGGCCTATATCTCTCATAGGTTTATGCTACTACCGGTACAATATCTATTAGGCTGTAATCCAATGCACATTATTTGAAAATGTCCCATTGGACTCAATGAGGATTATTTTAGACTATGCTAGATTACTTTGCTAAAATGACTCAACAGACTGTATTGTTAAATTGACCTAGTAAAATCCATTGCTATAATATGTGCAATTGACTTACTGGTTGGCAATGGTCAGAATTCAATTTCAGAAAGACATCCTAAAAAGGCTTTAAAAAGATTGGCCATTCCTCTCAAACAACTGGGGATTTATTGCAATGCATTGATAATTATTGAGAATTATTTTATGGTTACAGAAAACCATTCAAATTCTATGACCTTTAAACATAAATACAACTCTATTCTTTTTGTCATTATCTTTACATCAAATTGTATTACTTGGTGTAAAGACATACATAACAGGTGCATTCTGGTATATTAGCTTGATTTTAATGAAAGATATGGCATGTTTTCTCCTTCTCCCTTCTCCAAAGCCAAAACATGGTGCAGCAAAATTCAAAGAACCACATCATGTCAAAAGATGACAATAGCAGAGTTGAATCTCCCAGTGGTGAAGTAAACAAATCAGCTATATTTCTTGGTGAGTAGTGTAAGAAAAATAATAATGAGGAAGCAGAAGATAGCATTCATAACTTTTAGGATTTAGTTAAGATTGACTGAACTGTAGAGATAATTGTAGCTATTTGAAACACACACTACAAAGCAGCGGAATAACACCAGTTAAACCATAATGTAAAGCCAGGAATAGGCAACCAACTGCCCTCCAGGGATCTTCAATTTCAATTTCTACAACCTCCAGTAAGCACAGCCAAAGTTTAGGGAATGCAGGACTTTAAAAGATCTGGAATGCACCAAATAGTCTGTCTTGTGTTAAGCTATAATGTTGTTCTGACTTAATGTGATATGAAACTGTATTCATTGTAGCCTGTAAACAATCATTTCTTTTCTGGAATAGATCATATATTTCATTAACCCCACAACAATACAAAAGAAAACAAAAAAAACCTCAGGCCAATGCAAATGAATTGCTCTAGTATGACACAACAGAGGTCAATCTCGCCAATGACACATCAGAATGCGATTACAAGCCTGTGGAATAACAGAAAATCCATCTAAACCTGCTCCTCAAATAATGTTGGCATCACACAGTTAGCTACATTGACACACTGAATTCTGTTTAGTACTTCGACAAAACTGTGAAAACCAGCTTATGGATATTATAGGAAGAGTGAGTACGATGTATACAGATCAAACGTCTTCTTTAACAAAAGAAGGGTCAACAGGAAAAGCTTTCCCATTAAAATGAAGCACAGGTAGTCCTCAATTTATGACCACAATTCAGTTCAAAATGTATTTTGTTAATTGAGACATTTGTTAAGTCAGTTTAGCCCCATTTTATGATCTTTCTTGCCACCGTTGTTAAGTGAATCACTGCAGTTGTTACATTAGCATCGTGGTTGCTCAGTGAATCTGGCTTCCCCATTGACTTTGCTTTTCAGGAGGTCGCAAAAGGGGGTCACATGACCTTGACAAACAGCAGCGGTCATAAATATGGACCAGTTGCCAAGCATCTGAATTTTCATCACATGATCACGAGGATGCTGTAAAGGTCGTAACTGTGAAAAACAGTTATAAATCACCATTTTTCAGTGCTGCTGTAACTTTGAAGAGTCACTAAATGAATTATTGTAAGCCTGAATCAGAAAATAAATACTATCAAGAATCTGAAACTATTATACATATTTTTAAAAGAATAACCCGCCCATATTAGAACACCTAGTAGCATAAATAACATAAAATTGCAAGAAATTTAAATGTGTTTACTTCTCTATCAGAATGCACCATTCTGAGAACCTCAGCAGAAACTTTTTAGCTTAAACAGCAATATAAGAGGAAAGTGGTTTAATAAGAGACGTTTTGGGATCAGTTGAAGTACTTTATCATTCTCTTTCCTCATTTTTATAGTTGCTATGTTATTCCCAATACAACGCAATATTTAAAATACAAGCTCTTACAAATATAAATAAGTACATTACATTTCCTTCCTTTGGACCAGATTGTTTAATAACATATAGTTTCATCTTTCTTGAAACCATATGCTGAAAAGCAATACATTCCCCCTTGAAATTATATGTTTACATATACATGTATACCTCTCTGTACTTTTTAACTCCACCTGTAAAGTCTATTTTAACTCAAACTAAAGTCCTGGTGATTTTATGGTGATGTTTGCATCATTTTCTTGCAAAAATACAGAAGTTTTGCCCCTTCTTTTTTCCAGGATGTTTTCCCAGCTTCCTAGTCTAATTCAAATTAAGCTGAAGATTTAATCAAATCAGACACAATCTACTAAGAAGATTTCCTTTATATATTTTATTTTGTCCACATAACCCATTTAAATCAGGCTTGTACAAGATACCTTCCTTAGTGTATTATATTCATAGTCATTGATTTCCCTTTGTAAAAAGTTCACCAAAAATATTTATTAAATCACAATCACCTAAAAAGTGTGGAAATAATTCACATATTATTTATTTTTTATATTTATTTATATTTAAATATGTATACCGTCCTTCTCCCATCTTTGTTTAAATTCCAATATGCAATGCTATTTCCAGAACTCTGTAGTTTAACCTGCGGGGCTTTAAAAATTCATTTCTTACACAGTAACCATATTATAAGATAACCCTACATGAGTAATGAAGAATTTTCTTCAATTCACTGAATTTACTCCCGGATAACTGGATGCAGAATTGCACTCTAAATCTATTATTTGTACTAAGAACATGAATTCCACCTAAACAGTTAATTATTTACCAGATCAATGGTCCAGCAAAGCACACCAGGATTCTCTCAACAAAGAAACTGCTTCTTAACAAATTATGCCTGAACTTAATAAACATTTCAGTCAACATTCACTATTGTGGTAGCAAAGATGAAAAAAAAGTGAGGCCTACTTTTATTTTCACAGACACTAATATATGTTAAGCACTGCCTCCAGCTGTCAGAGCAAAGAACTAGATATGTTTTATTACACAATAGATGATCCTGCAGTAAATACTACCATAAAGATCATTTGACATTTAAAAAAAAATAGAATCAGAAAGGGTTGCTTATAAAATGTAGCTTAAAGTAAAAGCCCTTCCACTAACTTCTGAAGTCCAAAGTGAAAGCACATCATTTTTCGGACATCTTAGTCATAGGTCTCTAAAGCATTCCTACACATTTCTAAAGCATCATAAACAAGTAAATCATATCACAGTGGCAGGACCATGAGAAAGAGACATTCTATGAAATTAACTCTATGTTCCTCTCTTTCTATTCCCTATCACATTCATTTCTTTTTGTTTTAGGACTGCTGGATGGGACACACAGGCTCAAAAAACAGAAATCCGAACAGGATGTAATGAAGTCTGCAAACAGCCTTCCTTAATAGGACTACTCGTGTGAGAAACCGCTCTGAAAGTTTATCACCAGAAGTGAAGCCGACTCAGCAGATAGAAAAGTATGCCAATTAAAGACAGAGATGAAAAACATGTATCAGAATCTGAATCTATTTTCGTCATGTGTGTCAAGACACACAAGGAATTTGTCTTAAGTGCTCAAAACCTACATACATTCACAAGGATACAATCAAGATACATTCATAGTTTGAATATATAAGCATCATCATAAGCCTATTATTAGGTAAGCATAATGTAATCATAACATAAGCATAAGCTTGAGCATAATGTAATCAATAATACTAAGGATAATTAAATAATAATAAAAAACATTTCCAGTTTCAAAATGGTTCATGAGGATGAAGGTTCCAAATACTAATAATGTGATAACTTGGAGTCTAACAAGATATAACTTTTCTTTTAATCAACATGGGACCTAGAAGTATACAAATATGAATCTTTGGCATTGCCAATATGTTTTACTTTGCATTAAAAATGTATCAACTGATTATGCTCACCATGGCCTTCAAACAAATACATTGTTATTATTAAATCCCAACTTATTTTATTTTCTCAAAACCTTCCTTTATCTGTCAATAGCAAAAATAAATAAAATCTATATATATTACAATGCATTTTATTCTAAAAATTGCTATTTCAATGTTACCTGCATTAAATGATGCAGTTTAGATTTAAAAAATTCTACAAACTCATAAACTAAGACATCAGGGTGTGTAACTTTTGCATTCCATTGGAAGTATCATGTACAATTCCTGCCTTTAAATGGTTAAAAAAGCCCAACTAAAATTACTTTAATGAGACAGATTTTTTAGTATAAACTCTGAAGTTTTAAAAGCTACAGACATTTGTTGGTCTAATAACAATACATGTTCGTCGCATTTGGATTACCATGCAACTTTCTATTTATACAAAATGTCTTTATGTGAAAATCTAATAACACTATTTAGAATCCAAGATGAGAACCTTATCATGAATTACTTACAAGCCTATGTGCTCCTGACAAACACTTGTGTAAAATTTTAGAAACTGGGATGTAAAAGTCATTCATCAATCAACAACATAGTTAAAAAATGCATTCCAGGAAGCTGCAACCTATTATGTTTGCAATATTTTTTAAGGGTTGGAGTCTTTAAATTCCTGCAGTGGTTTAATGTTCTGAACATACAAGACACATTTGGACAATAAAGATGATATAGACACACATTAAAAAAAGTTATATGGGTCACTCTTGTGAAAATATAAAAAAGGGATTGATAAAAATTCTATAAAGCCTGTTTCATTGCAGATGGAGAGGAATAAAAAAGAGAAATTCCAAAATCTCAATTCCCCAGCATCAAATTAAATATGTGTCAAATTAATCCTTATTTTGAGTAATCAAATTAATAAAGTGCTGTGATATTAAAAAGCTGCTGTCATTCAAAATATGTATGGATAGTCCCACCAAAAAACAAAGAAGCCATCAGCCAAAGTTGTCGGTCTTACAAAGCTGCCCTAAAGGATTTCTTCTGAGTAAAATAGCAACCATAAGCCAAGTAAAACTCAAAGGAAGTTTAAACTTAAAAAACAAGTTCCTCCAAGTCACAAATGCCTTCTGGTAGCTCAAATAACAATACCTTTAGCTTAAACATTTTCAACTGCATTCAGAAAGTCATGCAGAGAAGAGGGATGAAGCAATACTGCTGTTCATAATTTTACAAGCCTCTGGAAAAAATACTAAAGAAATAAGAGAATATACAACAAGCAGCTCAACCTAGTTTCTAACATGGAGAAGCACTCCTCTGTTAAAGATCTATAAACAAGGGGGAAAAAATACTGTAGAGAAAACCTTACGAATTGCAACTCCTAAATTCAAAGTTGAAACTACTCCAATATCACACGAAGCCTCTTAATTTTTTCCCATTTCAAATTTTATAGAAATTATGTATATTGCACGCAAACAGGCGGACCCATAAATAGTACACAAGTGGCTAAAAAGTTCTTCATGCCTTCATGTACCCGTCACAAGAAAAATGCACCTGAATGGACAATGAATACTGTCTGTTACCATGGCACCTCAATCTAATTACATGACTGATCAGGGCTACCGAGAGTGCACTGAAACCTACACCACTGACATGTCTCTACAAGATTGCGCGCACACACACACACACACATACATACATATACACAGAGAGAAATGTGGAAAACCTATCAGCTTTTTGGCTTAAATTTGCAGCTGAAGAGGATAAGGAGAGTTCTATTCCACACAAAAGAACCTGCAAAACAGTTAACAGGAGAAAAATAAATGCATAACTCTAAGCAATACAGTATCTCCTCAATTATCTCTTCCTCATTCATAACCCTTATTCGGAGTGCAATAACACTAGGCTGTCCTCACCCGGCAGACAAACAAACCCACATTCACTGATGAAATCTGAATTTGCTGCTGAGGTTTCACTGGAGACTGAAATAAACTGACCCAGAATGTCAGCAAAGTATCTGCTTACACTGAATCATACCTGTAAAATTTACTAACCCTGTTTAAAAGACAAAATGTGGATTGCTAAAAGTTTAATCACCTCTTTCCAGAAATATTCCATAATCAAATATATGGGTAAAATAAATCCACAAACTTAAGACACGCAACTCTACATAATTGTAATTGCCCAAATACATAACTGTCCAATTATTACGCACATTGTGAAATTATAAAGCATGGGATTTCCTTCCTCCTCCAATTCTATCTGGATTTATGATCACAGGGGGAAAATATTATTCTGGAGGAGTCCCTATTGCATACCTTACGGTAAACAAAATAAAAATAGCTTGTTCTTGTTAGCCACATAGTGTGGGCATTATATAACAGAGCTTTCAGTTTGCTCTCTTTTCTATCACTGGGTTCTGATCTTTTTTGGTTGCTCTTTTTTTTTTTTACCAAAACCCAAAACACCTCTTGTCTCTTTTTCCCAAATGTTATTTTGTTGTTACCCTTATTAGCCTTTCGATACAGATCGACCCTATGCAGAAAATACTTTCTCT
>JANHFO010002772.1:70196-82171 GCA_032468095.1 Pareas carinatus | reverse complement strand
CTTACACGCACACTTCAAGTACTCACAAAAGTACTTCAAAAAAATCCCAAAACTTTCAGAAAATTTTGAAAATAAAATTTGAATTGACCCTACAGATATTTTATTAGATATTATCTCAAATAATATAAATGAAAGGCATCATTTATTATGATATGTTGACAGAGGCAAGAGTCAATCTGGTACAAAATTGCAAAAGCGAAACCATGGCATCAGTAGAGGATTTGGGAAACTGAAGTTGAAGAATATAACTCATGGAAAATAATTATTGCAGAATTCTAACCAAATTCAAGCAGGAATGGTTACTTATATACAATATATAAGAATGATCGGTATGACTCCATTTTGAATACTTACTTTTGATCTCATCTCTGTATGTTGGTTAGAAAGCATTTGCTGACAGGGACCAGAACTTTTTTTCTATTGTGACATCTCTCCTTTGGAACATCTTCCCCCTCAGGTTAAAATGACCCTGTCCTTGTTGGTCTGTTGGTCTAAAGATCTTGAAAATTTGGCTTTATTCTCAATTGTGGGCCCTGGATATGCATTAGAGCCCATCTCCTGGTTGTGTGGATGATTGGTTAGAGGATGGCCAGCTGCTATGTGCTTTATTTATTTTTTAATGTATTTTTCGGTGTATTTCATGTAATTTTACAAGTAAGCTACCAAAGTCATATAAAAGAAAATGAGTGGTTATATAAATTGAACCAATCAATCAATATTACAAAGCAACAATATCTGCTTTATGAAGAAAGGCAAAGAAGAATGTATCTGCTTAAATTCCAGCTCTTTTTTCATGAGAATTTTTTATTTTTTTTATTATAACATAGAAATACATCACATATTCCAATCAGCACCCACCAACTGGATACCTTTCTCATTTATCTTCCCTTAATGCTTTTATAATCATATAATCTTTAAAAAATGTAACACCCGTCCTTTCCTCCTATTACACATTTAAATAATTTCTTATCACATACAGAATCATTTTTTCATTTATATAAATGTTACATCAACCATATCCTGATTTACCAATCTTAGTCTAGAATATACTTCAATATTATTCTGTTTTTTACATTTTATTATTTAACTTCAATCATCCTAAATATTTGTTTTATTGCTTTCATATCAAGTCTCCACCAATCTTATCATCTAATTCTCCTTTTCTTATTAGCTCAAACAAAGAGATCAATTTTTGCTTCTATACATTTCAAAAAGTCATCTTACTCCCTTTTTAAAAAAATTCAGTCACAGATTTATCATTTGTTAATTCTATTAAACCTTTACATCTTATACATTAGTTCTATTCTCTGTACTTCTTGAACAGCCTACTACATTTTAAAACTTATAGTTCATCGTATTTATCCTATCTAAACATAGCAGACTTATCGTTTATCAAATTGTCATTTTACTCCATATAGCTTTATCTGTTTTATTATTTAAATATTATCTTCTCCTTTTATCCAACATCCATTATAAGTCACTACTCAATATCAGGACCTTAAAAAATTCTATTCTATATAACATTTTAATTCATGTATTTAATCATTCAATAAAACAAAAACTTTGAATTTCATATTCAGTTTTTATCTAAACATAACAAACTTATCTTTTATCAAATGTATGATTTAATCCATATAACTTTACCAAGTTTATTATTTAAACATTAACCATCTCCTTTTATCTAACATTCATTTTAAGTCACTACTCAATATAAAAAACTTAAAAAAGAATTCTATTCTATATAACATTTTAATTCATATACTTAATCATTCAATAAAACAAAGTTTTAAGTTTCATATTCAATTCTTCATTTTACGATATTTTTATCTGTCCAAATTTTCACATCTGTGTCTGACTTTCATCTGCATCTCTGGAACTATTCCACCTCTCTCTTCTCATTTTTTTCCAGTCTTCCACAGGTTTCTCTGTTGATATCTTGTGTTTCTTTAAAGCTATTTTGTAGATTTGTTTTTATTGCTTGCTTCTTATAATGTTCATGGGGGTGGTTGATGCTCTCCTTTTAAGAGCCTTACGCCTTCCTTTGAACATCCTTTTGACTTTTAATTTATGATTTAATTTCTCTTCCTTAAGTATGGCCATCTCTCCAGCAACTTGTTGTTTTCTTTCTATTACTTTCAGTTTATTAGTGTAGCTGTTGTCCATACTGAAGTCATCTGTCTTTTCTTTATTTGGATTTTTTTCCTTTGGCTTTTGCGTACACATTTCATCTATTTTTGCGATATTATATTAAAATTAACTTTCTGTAAATCCATAAATCCATCCATGAACATAATCATCATTGTGTTCATATGATTTAATATTTGTGTTGTCATTTTTATTTTTGTAACTAGCCCTCTATATTTTGCTTAGCAACAAGTCCTGGAGTTTTACTTCCCCGTAACTCCAAAAAAAATTCTTTCTAACTGAGATCAACAACGCAGCTGCAATCCAAGGTCAAAGTCAGGCATTCACTTTCTACTTTCACTTCACCACCAGATTCTTCTTCTTTTTATAGTATTTCCAATTCAATCTTACAAATTTTATAATCTTGTGTTGTGGAAGCAATATCTTTTAAATTTTAATATGGATAGAAAGTAGAAACTTTATTTCAGTCTCAAGCTTTTTTCTTTCTTTTTGTATGATTAATCCCTTCTGTTTTTGTCACCATTTTTCCCCCTCTTTCGGGTGTTAACTTTTTTTAAATTCTTTTAATCAGGTAGCATAGTCTTTTGGGGTAGGATTTTGAAAAACTCACCCAGGTGGCTAGATGTTGATTGCCAGCTTTTTTGTGGCTTGTTTCCAAGCCACTTTCATTCCTGCTTCAGGCTCATCTGCGGCTAAACACTGAGAGGTCCACAGTACAGCATAGTAGATCTTTTGAGGGGTTCCTTCCCAGTCCCAGGGTAGTCGCCACCTTCCCTGGGACTGCGGTACATCCTCTCCCTTTGTTGCCTCTCCAGGGCAACTTTAGGGTCCGCTCCAGGCACGGAACCGACCTGATCTACCAGCTGTCAGGCAGTTCGGCTCAGGAGCCTCCCAAGTTTGTTGCCTCGTCGCTGCACTGAATGCCGGAAGTCAGAAGAAAGGAAATTGTATACCTGCTGTTTATCAGAGACATATAGTGTTGGAAGTTTATTGTGGCAAAGACCATGGCATTGCACAAACCTGATGAATCTATGCACTCAGACTGTAGTATTTCTATCTTTCCACTAATATCATTTTAAATACTCCAGATAAAATGGTGACTTGGATTTGCTAGGAGGATACAGTAGGAAAATTTTAAATTAGGAATTATAACGAATGCACAGTCTATCCTGCCAACTTGCATATTTGAAGATTACACTGGGTGATTTCAATTATTGTTCAGCATCTCAACTATTATTATGTGGGGCTTCTATGTTACATCTATTACCTTCTGCAATTAAAGATTTATATTAAACCATTGGAAAAATGTCTAGAGCTTTGGAATGAGATGTTACTAGCACAATGATGATGCCTACGTCTATTACCTCTTGCTATCTCCTCAAACATTGCCTACATTTAGTAATGGCTAGATGAATTTGAATTAGCTGGTATTACATCTAGATAAGACAGAGGTGCTATTGGTCCGTAGGAAAACAAATTATACCTATACTTCCCATAAATGAAGAAGTTCATTGTATCAAAGTTCTCCTTGATTGTCTACAAGAATCATTTAGGGAAATATGTTTGTACTGTGTTGACTGTGAATTCTTCTGAACAAATTGAATCCAAAACCATTTCTCACAATCATTACAATTACTATATCCTAGATGGAGTTATACTACAGAACTATGTTGTTAATCAGTGTAGAACATCTGGTCTCTATGATATCCATGCTGAAAGACCTGAATTAGTTGCCAATTGCTTTCCAGGCACAATCTAAGATAACTTAAACATCTAAAGCTCTATATGACTTAGGGCATAGCTGTCTAATTCTTTCAAGATCCATAGATCTACAGAGTTGGACTTTGAAGAAATAGGATAGAAAAAACATTTGCAGTTTGATTCTCACCAGCTCAAGGTTGACTCAGACTTCCATCCTTCCAAGGTCTGTAAAATGAGGACCAGGATGTTGGGGCCGCTTTGAAATGAGTTGTAAAGCACTGTGAAGTGGTATATAAGTGCTAGTGTTGTTTGAGAGTTTTGAACTTTGATGTGGGTGAAGACTCCTGGCAGCTTAGAAAACAATCAAATGAATCACTGAACAAATCAATCCAGAGTTCTCACTTGAGCTACAAAAGCTCTGACTCAGATTATCCTACTTTGGACACATTGTATGAAGACCAACTCTCTTGAAAAGGCTCTCATGCTGGGAAAGGTGGAAGGAAAGAGAAGAAGAGGGTGACAAGTAGTATGGTGGGTGGACTCATGGCAATGAGTGCACTGTTGGGAGACTTGAAAGAACAGGTTAAGAAAAATAGCCATGGAGAAAATCTATGTGGTCACTAAGAGTCATAAAAGAACTTGCAGGCACATAATCTATCAAATATAATGATGCATAGCAGGAAATTCTGTACAATAAATAAAATGGGTTTTTTTTTTAGGAAGCAAGAGAATTATCGTGGAAGGCAGATGTCTCAGTTCAGATATTGTGAAGATTTCAGAGTGCCCTGGGAATGACAAAAAAAATTCTTTGCAATATTAATCTGTTCTTTTGGGTATTTATGTTGTAAGCTTAATGCTGAGGCCTGAAATAAGAGAAGTCTCTCAGACTGATGAACAGCTAAAGGGTTATTATGACAGAAATAAAAGTTATTATTAAGAGAAAAAAGCCTCTATGGAGGAATAAATAAAGAAGTGAACCAGAGGCGGGGAAATATCAGTATTTGGACATGTTTTCAGTGTGGGAGTAATGTAGTGAGTTGCACAGTATTTCTAACAATAGTAAAAGAACATTCACAATTCTTTCCTAGGGAAAAATATAGAACATCAGTTTAAGATTAATTTCATGTTAGAACTGGTGGTAGTTTTAGTAGACAGGAAGATTATTCTTAATGTAAAAGAACTCTAGAATAAATGACAAGACATAAACATAATTGCCTAATTCCACTAATTTAATACAGTGGCAGAAGACTGCATTTTTCCTTAATTAAGAATAAGCATACTTCTGAACAGATTAATATTCATAGTTTTATTAAAAGAAAGCAATAAAAACTATAGAAAATGCAAACGTGAAAAACTGTCTTAGGAGTAAAATATCATAGAATTTAAAAAGTGGAGAAAGACTGTTTGATTAATATCTGTAGATTCCTCATGGGATGGGATGGGATGGGATGGTTGCTTACAAGAAAAATATAGCATTGCTCTCCTGCGCTGGATAGTGGTAGCAAATATTCCTAAAGTATGAGAAAAAGAGAAAAGTCAAAGATCTATGATCTTATTTTTTTTAAATTTAGGCAATGTTCTAATTGGGCTTCCTCATGGTTGAAGAGGGAATATGGAAAAACATCAGAAGAGAAGAGAAAGTTGTATGGGATCACTTTTTGTAATGTGATTAAAAATAAATTCTGAAAGATTAATCTAGACGATGAACATGTTAAAGAATGTATGGTAAAATGGGCAAATTTTGGGGAGTATAATATAATGTCAGATAAGTGGGAGAATGTATGGATGAATGAATTAAAATTTACACTAAATTAAAGTTTGAAAGAAAACGTTTACAAAATGATGTATCATTGGTACTGTTTTTGTTTTTGTTTATTTTGTTTTATTAGAATAACTGTGACTTTTTTAGCTGTCAGGATTCATCTTACATTTAATGATTTACTTGTAATCATTCCCTTCTTCCCGAATCTAATTCTGAACAGTGCATTATTCACATTTACTTTCAGGACTGTGAAGTTGCTTCCAAAGCCACCCTTTCTGACAAAATTTCCTATAGAAATATCATGGAATTAAAATCATTATCCATATTGACTACTTACATGAATGTTTAAATGGATGCTTCCAAATCAAAACTGTGTCAGCTAAAGGTTTTTAAGAAACAGCAAGCTAAGGAATGAAGAAGGTCCACCATCAGAACTCCACTACATAAAGGGTCATTTCATTTGACGTATGATGGTGTCTTTGGGCCTTTTGGCAATCATATGGGAAGCTGTAAGAGGATAGAATGAGTTGAATGGATAGGAATATGAAGAAACAGAGGATTGTTTCAAAAATCAGATATCATGTGCTAGAAAGATCTACCAAACAGACTGATGGCTACTAATCAATCAACCAATGAATAAATATTATTGAAAAGCAGAGAACTGAGTAATAGATCAAATCAATCTATTACTATCACTAGATGAATTTATCAAATATTGCAAGCAGTGGTACCTGAAGGCAGAAAAGAGTAAGCTAGTGGGAACCTATTCTTAAGATAATAACATGTTTTGCTCCCTCTGAAAATCACCAAACATTTCAAAAGATTTCAGTAAGATCTGCAAAATGTATGAGCCGTCCTATGAGCCCTCCATATCTCACAAGATTTTAGAATTCTTATAAAATATTTCACTGGGTTTTGCTTTACTAAAAAAATTTCCACATCTTTGAATATTTCAACCCCTTTCATAAAATTGGTCTATTGTTGCACCTCTTGTAGTGTAGATCTGACAACTGCTCTGGCACTCAGGAATGTTGTATGGGTGACCCTGCCTTAAGCATTTTGAAATGCTTTTAGCTTGATAGGCAGCAAGATGGTTGAAGATACTTTACTGAAATCTCTTGTCCTTAGGACTTATTTCTACAGCTACTGTGGACCCAGATTGCCAAGGCAATTCAGAGGTTTAAAAATGGTGCGATGGTGAGCTAAAAGGCAGAAAGACCTCAAGCCTGGGCAGCTGGTATGTCAACAGGGGCTAAAGCAGCCTTAGAGAACAAAAATGGATAGTAGGGGATCCTTGTTTGCTGCTTGGATTGCCAAACAACAGGAGAAAAATGCATAGCAAATGAATTGCCAAATATTGTTCTAACTGTAATTCAAATGTTCTTCTCCCAGTAAGGCACCTGCTCCCTAGAACATTACCCTATCACAATTTGCAGCTTTCTCATTTTACAAAGCTATGTCAAACTATTATCAAACCTAGATAAACTGGGTTTAGACAAGAAAGTTATCCCAGCTGGAATCTCACTGATCTCTGTAACTGATTTCTGTAACTCTTGACTTGTGTTCTGCATGACATCTGATTATTCTTGTTCTCTGTCTGTTCTATAGGCAGGTTAGCTCAAAGAGGTTCCCCAATATTTCAAGATCATGCTATCAAAGTAGATAAATTTTGACACAAGTAAGAATGCGAAGAGCAAACTGCTCCCAACTTCAACCCAACTTTGGTTGGTTGGAGATATCTAAAGGCAGAGAATGGGTGTTGAAGCTTCTGGAAAGTAAACTGCTTCCAAGCACATTCATAAGCCTCTTATTCAAATCGTAAAATTGCTGTTTGGGGAGAAGGATGAAGGAGTTTAAGGGGGGGGGGGAGAATGAGAGGCTTCCTGTTCCAATTCCCTCCATTAAAGTTGCCCTTCTATGAAATAAAGGATTTGTAATACATGTTGAATAGCAATCGAATTGTTGGAGAAGATGGGATGGTAGCTTCTCCACTATTTTTTTATATCTTTGCATTCACTAGTATTTATTTATCACTGAGGCATTGCATTTACTTCCTTTTTTTAGGGACTTGCAGTGGAATTGTGCGTAGGCAGACCCTTTTTGTTCTGTGTACCATAATCCTGCAAGACAAATGTGGTAATTAATTCTTCACAAGCAGCAGTGGTAAGTGCCCCAACTTCAAGCCCTTTCTTTCTGTCTAGTCTACTTCTTCTTGTCTGTCTTATATAAAATATGGCATTCTTTGCTCTCCAAGGAAGAAGAATTATTTACACAGTTTGGGGTGCTTGATTGGGGCAAGGAAAAGAAAACCTGGGTGACATCTGAAGCAATCATGCTCAGAAACATGACAGACCATCTTTGACTTATCTTTGAGGTGCTCTATCTCATCATCTCACATTGTACAACTGGAATGGGAGTTATTTTTCAATATTTATACCAGGAGTCGAACATTATAAACCTTCACAATCTCTTTCTAGTTGCAATTTGAGACTCGGGTGTTTTTGCAAAATGACATTCCTCTACAGTTCCTATCTGCATTCTTAATTTTTTTTATGTGCTCTTTGGTGAAGAAAGGGCTGTACTTTAGAAATAGTCACATTGTTTTTTTGCAAAAGGGCTCAAGTGCAACCCTGACAGCCCCAGGTAAGATTGAGAAAGGTTCTTATCAGAAATCTTAGAGGGTTCTGTATAGAAACAATAATGAGCTAAATAGAACAATGAACTGGCACTGTATAAGCAGCTTAATGCAAGAAGAAGAAATACGGCCTAGTGCTGCTTAGCCCAACATAAACAACTCCTCAGAAAGGTTTACATACTGCTATAATATATTACAGAGTAGGAAGAAAAAGTTGACAGCATCTTATAGCTCTTCATTGTGCAGCTAAAATGTTTTCATGGACATCACTTTCTGTTAGTATAATTTTATACCCATCATCACAGAGCAACATCTTGGAGAATTTAAACATGGTTCCCGTCTAACATGTCTCGTGCCAGGCTTTATGGTCTTCCAGTAATGTCCTGGACTTTAGCGGAAGAGAATGGATACAATCATCACTGCCTGATTTTTATTAAAACCTAAAAATAGGCTATAATGAGAAGGCCACTAAAAACTCCATTCACAATTTCATTGACATTTATCACCAGAAATATATTCACAGAGTATTCTGGACTCCAAGGCAAAATTCTCCAATCAAGTCCTGCTTCCAGCGTTAGGTATCACTTAAGGAGACAGTAGTTGCATTACAGGAAACAGACCTGTTCTGGTGCCCATGGTTTTCTCACCCAAGCCATCCTTGGGAATGAATAACAGCAGCTCCAGATATTCCCATCAAGGTCTAACAGTGCTAGAAGGGGTACCAACTACAAGAATCCAGTTGACCACTGGATGTCAGGAAGGCTTTAGTTTTTGAAATGGCTTTGCTACCAACTCATGCTTCCCCAAGTCAATGCACACTGAGTCCTCCTAGCTCACATCTTGCCATTCGGCCTCCATCTATTGCATATGCTGCTTAGACAAATGCTTAGATTCTTCTGTAGGTGCATGCTAGCCCTACAGTAAATTACAACTTCCTCTTACTCCTCCTCTCTCCTCTCCTCCCCTTCCCTCCCTCTTATTTTAAAATAGATTTTGTAAAGCAGAACTCTATTAAAATGATTTGGTTCCACATTGACCTATCTTTTATATCATTTATTTTTGCCAGTAGAATTATATCCATTAGCCCCATGGAGGAACACCACCTTCGTTATGAACTCAACTCATTTCCCAGTTCTTAGAGGCTGATCACAACCGGATGAGGAGGAACAGGCTTCACTTCAACCCTGATGAGATTGAATGGTTACGGATTTTAGGGATATTATGGTAATTTTCCATTAACTCTGAGTGGTGTTTATCCTCACCCAGGTAAGATTGGTGTGCAATGTGAGGGGTCCTTGTGGACTCTGTTGGGGAGCAGGCGGCAGCTGTGGCCAGGAGGGCCTTCGCACAAATACATCTTGTACATCAGTTGTGCCCCCTCCTGGTTGGGAGACACTACTCATGGCTAGTGACCTCCCAAATGGACTATTACAATGTTTTACATGGGGCTGCCTTCAAAAAACATTCAAGTGCTTCAGCTGATCAAGAACTCACGAATAGGATCCCCACCTACTACATTTACTAGCTCCCTGGAGTCTTTTATGTGAAATTCAGAGGTTGGGCTGCTAGTTTGGGAGCTCTGGCACCAATGTATGTTATAGTGTTGTGTGTTTTAATATGAGGGCTTTGGCTCAGGTTTTCATTGCTGTCATTTTATTGAATGTTTTATATTGTATATTTGTCATTCAGAGTTTTGTCAGATAAATGGATGACTTTATAAATTTGATTAATATACCACAAATACTTTATGGATCATTACATACAGTTGCACATCATGATTTTTTTTAAAAAAATCTCTTTAAAGGTTTGCGTTGTGTGCAGAAAGTCAATATTCAGGTAGTGTGATTATATGGAAATATGCTACTGAAGAAAAAACATTTTCCACTATGTTCATATCTCTAACAAAATGTTTAAAGATGCCCACAAAAAGAAAAACATTATTCATGAAGGATTTTTCTAGACTCAGAATAAGCCCTGACATAACTCTACACTAGGAAATTCCTTAGGATTACTCAAAATATTACTGAGAATAGAAAATAATGGCTTATGGGAGTTCCCTAGAATTTACTTGAACTATCGCACATAACAATAGAGCTAGTATGCAGAAGCTATAAAAAAAATTACTTCGATCTCAGAGTACATTATTTCTTTTTCCCAGCTTTCCTTCCTTTTTTTAAAGTTTTCTTTCAAAATACAGCTGTTGGCAAATGTGAAAAAAGTGACAGTGAAAAGTACCAATCACCTGCCTAATCATTTGACAGCTGAACTAGCTAGGGTGGATGTCACAAAAGGACAAATAGCAGTTACCATGGTAACCCAGCCCAACAATGGGGAGTCTTCCCCTTGAATTTCAGGGCCAATATCCTTGATAAAATCTCATTCACTCGTTTTAAGAAGATTAATTGCAGAGGTAAGGAGTGTGAATGGAACTGTCAAAGGGCTCAAATCAGGTTTAACCTTTTCTATATCATTTCTTCAGTGAAACTCAAAACTGCCTCCTAAATCCCCCGTTAAACCGAAGCAATGAAACAATCATCCCACAATATTGGAATTGCCTATTATTCCTTTTATATAGTGTTTTAACATGATGGTTCACAAAGTAATGGTTGAAACAATTTCATTCATAGCAACAATTCTATACGATAGCAAAAATGTGCCATTTGTTGACAAAAAGTATTGTCCTGTGCAGATAAATAGCTTGCTTGTCATTTATAGGGGTACAGACATGCTTATTTGCTTAATTAATTTCCTATATAATTGACATATGCAACAAACAAATGTAGAACATAAAGCAAGCAAGTAAGTTAAGAACCACAGTTTTAAATAATGCCATCCTAAACTATTTGACCTTCTTTTATTTGTCTCATTTGAGAAATTGCTGGTGACTGAAAGAGGAGTGATTAGAAATAAAGGGCCCCAGATAATCTACAAGATAAGGCTGTGTTCCTTTGTCTCTGCTCCCTCCTACTGAATTTTCTCAGAAATTATTATTTTTCCCTGCAAAAAAAGAGGAGAAATTGAATGGTCCTTGCTAAGTTGATACAAATCCTGTAGAGTCTAGGGTCAAGATTCAACCCATTTTTAATTTAATGATGCAATTCAACAAATAACAAGATGTTTCAATAGGAAAGTGGAATTAGCTTGATACTGCCAACAGAAAGTTTCAAAGCCTGAAATATCTGTTGAGAAGGGCCTCTCTCAGATTCTCACCAAATGGTGCCTCTGATGATAAAATGCATTCCTTCAAATAACTTCATCTTGAATTGTAGCTACAATTAACATTTAGAATTTATGTCACTAAATGGACTATTAGTCAGAACTGTTAGAGGGCCTAAAAATACATCAGAATAGTTCCCCATATGCTTAAATAGATCCAGCTCACATTGTTCAGATAATTAATACATTTTAAATCACATTACTATTAGAAAATCATGGATGCTATTTAAATTATTACTTGAGGTTTTGGTGTAAAGTAATAATCCAAATGTTAAACCAAATGCTGATGTCCCCCCATTAAACTTGGTGAGTGATAGCTAGGTATGTTATTTTTGTTTTCTTAATCTTTCATGGAAACAATAATATTGAACTACTTGTAGAAGTATTTGAAATGCAAGATAATTTACATCCCACATTTGTAGTTACCTAGTTATTTGCACACTGTCACATCCAGGTCTAAAAGGATACTTTGGAATGTGCAAAATGTGAATGTTGCACTTATCTGCAATTCTTTAG
>JANHFO010002771.1:111690-121846 GCA_032468095.1 Pareas carinatus | reverse complement strand
ACCCCCCCCTCTTCACCCGAGGGGAAGGCTTTTTCGCCGCCTTACAGCTGTTTTTAAGCTGTCAGGCGGCCCGACGCAATCCCGAAACCGGCGAGCCGTAAAAGCCCGTCTTCTCGCCGCTGCGGAGCCAACCGGAAGTCCTTTTCTGGTCCATTCTTGAAAGGTGTCCTTTAATATTTTCAATGTTATGACATTTTGTATCATTTGCAAGTCCCAGTTAACCAACATCAAGTCCCAGTTAACCAACATCAAGTCCCAGTTAACCAACATCAAGTCCCAGTTAACCAACTGACTTGCAATCATTTGTTCCATCTGTTTAAAATCTTTAGTCCTCTCTAGTAAATTATAAAGTTGCTTAAACTTGTTATGAACCAAGATAGCAAAAATAACTGATTCCCATGAGAAGTTATTTATGTTTTATAGTTAATTCCAAAATCTTAAAGTAAAAGTCAATATTCCAAATTTAACTGAATGCTGAATCCATTTGTAACTTTCCTAGATCAAAACCTTATTCAGCTTTTTGCTGTTTATTGCAAATTCTTTACATTCTTAAGCTTGCAATTATTATTATTTCTTTCTTGTTCAGAGTTGAAGCTAAAGTCATCTAGTGACTTTTTAAATTCACTATTCCAAAAGTCTAATATAATTAATACACCATTTACAAAAATGATTAGAAAGTGAGGTATGTTAACGTAAAAGATTCTGCCATGGTTGTGAGCAAGAAGGGAAAAAGTTCTTTGACTTACAATCAGTTGTTTAGAACCATTGCAACAACCCCATGGTCACATGTTCAAAATTAAGATTATTAGCAATTATCATGTTTTTATGAAGGTTGTGCATATAATGTGATCAGTCTTCATGACATCAGCCAACTTCCAAAATCAATGAGGGAAGCCAAATTGGCTTAGCAACACATAATTCACTTAACTGTGTGATTCATTTAATAACTATAACAAAAAAAGTCATAAAATTGGGCATGACTCACATAACAACTGTTTTGGAAACTCTGATCCCAATTGTAAATTGAGGTTTGTGGTCAAGGACTACCTAGAATTCCTTTATCTCCTGGCACTCTAATCCATAAAAGACAATTATCCTGCAATTTCCTAGAGATAAGTAGCCATGTGGAATACATGTGGGGCATCTCATGTCCTCTCTTATCTGGAGAGATTCCAAAGAACTGATTTATTTCCTAGGGTTTTTTTTTGTCTTTGCTACAGTTGTCAGCTCTGCTGTCAGAGGAATGTTTTCAGTTTGCCATGCCTCTCCTTGAAGTCAGTTTGAATATTTCCAAGATTGATTCTATGCAATCTCCTGTAAAATGTATCTAAAGAGACCTCTCTACATTTCAGAAATACCTAATATTTTCCAACTAATTTTCTTCATTTAGAAACTGAGCATTCAGGTTTACTGCAGTTGTTGTCTAAGCCCTGAGAAGTCTGTAACGGAAGCCTATCAAACTCAATTTCTTGTGCTATCATCAGTGTCCCACTTATTTCATCACCAGCCTGAGAGTCAGACATAGTGGCACCACCATTACTGTTTGCAAGAGCATTGAATCAGTAAAGACATCTGCTCTGCCTGAAACTTGCCTTTTTCACTTCCAATATTTTATTCTTTCCAACATTATATTGGGAATTAACTGTTTTTCCTGCTTGACTAATAAGCATCCTACCTAACCAGTGTCTGGTCTTTTTAATCTTACAAGAACATTTCATTTTACTACGTAGGAAAGCCGTTCAGAATGAGGAACATTGAGTGGGACGCTTGAGGTGCTTATTTTTTGCCTTTGGGTTTAGTTAGTTTTCACTCCTCATTCTGACGTATTCACAAATGCACAACATTTCTTTCATATTTAGAAAATGATCATTTTCATTCCTAGTACATGGAAAAGCACTTGTGGAATAAAAGTATATTTTACTTTTCCTACCTCTGTAGGAAAATCTGTTTCTTGGGTTAATTTGTAGTCTAATCAGCCTACTGCTAGAAGATTTCGTTAGACTCTATTTTTCCTTGAGATATAACCATGGATCATAAGCTTCCTGATCAGAACCAACTACTTTTCACATGGCAAGTGAAAAATGGTTGCGTTTGGAAACTGATTTGGACTAGCTGTTTTCTGATGAAAGAAAATATTGAGCTGCAGAATTAAATTCTTGATTTTCAGAATAATGAATTAGAGGATTTTGGACATCTGACAATTGATAAACCAAAACTGTTTAGAAGTTCATTATGATTTCCAACTGTCCTTCTTACTTCTCAGCACGTGGTAGATTTCATGAGAAAAAAAATTATAATTTCGTAAACGACAAAATAAACTAAAGAGTTTTGTGATATCAACTCTCGGACCTGGTGATTGTGGAGAGCTAACCACTACAGAATATGTTCTTTGTTGCTCCTTTTATAGAGACATTTGAATCAGGTTTATCCTCCTTCTGATTAGCAAATATCTTGATTGCTCTGGCTCAGCCTTTGCCCAGATGCTACTCAGAGATTTATTGCTTGTTATTATGGTGCACATGGCAGCATATAATAAGACCAAGCTCTTGCTACATTGATATATTTTATGTAATTTCTGATATTATTAAATATACAGTAATTTTAGATGTCATCACTCTACATAAATTTTAGGTATTATCATATATATTTTTTACATTACGGGTAGTCCTTGACTACCCGTAAATTTTATTTAGAGATCATTCAAAGTTACAATGGCACTGAAAAAAGTGATTAATGACCGTTTTTCACACTTGCGACTGTTCAGCATGCTTATGGTCAAGATCTAAACAGTTGGCAACTGACTAATTATGATAACTGCAATGTCCCAGGGCCAGGTGATCACCTTTTTCAACCTTTTGACTAGCACAGTTAATGGGGAAGCCAAATTCACTTTATAACCGTGCTACTAACCTAAAAACTGCAGTGATTCACTTAAGAACTGTCTCACTTAGTAACAGAAATTTAGGTTCAATCGTGGTCGTAAATAAAGGACTACCTATATCCCATTTTATGTAATTTTATATAATACTACTACACTTATAACTTAGGACAAAATTTGCTATAGTTGCTTTTGGACATTATTCACAGGTTCTAGTCTGGTTGTTTTATGGATGTATTTTAATTTTATCTCAAATAATTTCTTAATTTCTTATTGATTTCTTAAAATAGATTTATAAAATCTCATAGTCACTCTTTGACGTACTTCCTGTACTGTTAGAAGACTGTAATAAATTCAACCGAACATCAACTTAATTACTACATGATCTTTAATTGAGTGGGACTCTTCACATAAATGATTTAAAGAAAGGGTATCGAAATAGGAATGAGTTCCCAAGTAACAACCCAAAGGATACTACACAAAATGAAATTTCACATACTTTTCAAAGAAAAGCATATTTTCAAAATTAAATCATTTCTACTGAAAACAGTATGGAGTACATACTGAATTACAGATATTGAGACATATAAACCAATTATCTAGTTAAATAGAAACAAGCATCAAAGTAACTCACTTCTGCATTTTAAGGCTATATTATTAGATAAGCTTTCCTGGTTTCAGAGAAGCGATATTTAGGAAATCGTCTTAGACACATTTAGGCCGAATGAAATAGAGCAACATACAAAATGCTTACACTGGAGCATCATCTTTGTCATTAACAAACTTACATTGTTTTTCTCAAAAATAGATATGTATTAGAAATTAGGATTAGCATCCTTTGTTACCTGAATGTTCTAATGGTGGAAGAGTAGGGTGAAGATCTTTATTACAGAAATCCTGATCTGTGCAGCAAGAAATTAATCTTCTGGGTTGAGACAACGGAGTGTCCTATAATAATTATACATAACTTTTACATAAAAAAGCTTTAAAACAGTTCGTCACAATTTTAAAACTATAAGGAGGCACGTGAAGAAAATGTTTGTGCATGCAAACAGTTCAAGGTGCTCATCTTAAAAAAAATTAAGAATGCAACTATTTCAACACAGATGCAATGTGTAATTCAGCTTATCAATATCAAACATTTGAGATCTTTTTTATGTGTTCAGTTTTATTCCAAAACCTATGGGAAAAGGTAAAAAAACACATTAGGATTTGAGCTTGTATTAAATACCAAGGCCCCCAATTTGGTGGAGATATTACTAACTATGACAAAACTGGCAAAACTGACAGTTACAACTAGTTCTAATGGAATACGGTCACATGATTGTGATTTGATTCTTTTTTTTGCCAATTTCCAGCAAGAAAGTTGGATTTGTTTAACAGTCGAAAAAATTGTTGTAAAATTGGATCTGACCTGAATTTCAACTGCAACAGCTTAGGATAGAAATGCCAGTCTCAATTGTAGTTATAAGTCAAGGACCATTTGATTAGTGACCGAACTTTCAATAGGACTGAAAAAAGTGACTTATGACCATTTTTCACATTTACAAACGTTGTAGCATCCCATGGTCACATGATCAAAATTCAAATGCTTGGGCAATTGGGATGTATGGACGGCAGCTAGAGTGACGTGATCACCTTTTGAGACCTTCTGACAAGCAAAGTCAATGGGAAAGCCAGATTTACTTAACAACCGAGTCATTAACTTAACAACTGCAGTGATTCACTTAACAACTGTGGGAAGAAAGATTGTAAAATGGAGCAAAATTCACTTAACGGCTGTATTGCTTAACAACAGAATATTTGGTGGTTAAGTTGAGGTACTAACTGTATTCGGCTTTCTTATGTTACTATTTTTACAATTGTGAGTCAGTCTTTCCTCAGCATTATTGGTCAAACACAACAGAACATTTCACAACAATGGCAAGAATATTCTCAATTTGCTCCTTTGACTTTGTAAAAGAAATGTTAATTCCTGACAATGTTCAGACTGATTGTGAAAGTTCAGGTTTAGCTCACAACATCTTCTTACTCGGCATTGGAAGTCAGAACCTTCTAAACCTATGCAGCCTGTAGTAAAACTCTGTCCTCCCGAATCTTCATCTTCCACCATTGCAAAACAGTAGCCATCCGTGCTGAATACAAAGAAAAAGAGAAAGATGCTTCATTTAGCCTTTAATAGTCATGATTCTCATAAACATTGTTCATAATTCATGAAGCATCTGAACCTGGAAATAATTAAATTAAGTGTAGTAAACATATATTAATGTGGCTAGCTATTCTTTACAGAAAGTCCCCTTTTCTCCTGAAATCTGGTATTTCTGATATTTGGTATTTTCCACTGGCAGCTAAGACGCTGAGCTTGTGTCAAATTCCCCCTGGTTATCATTAGCTGAAAAATGGTACCTATAAGCTTTAAGGGGATTTGTCATATGTATGGGGGCTGGGATGTAAAACCTATTCTGCTGAGAATGTCTGCTGTTGTGCCAGCTCTTATTAATGTGGCCATCCACGTGTTCTGGTTGCTTTGATAAACTGATAGTTGCCAGGGAAACAGCTGGGTTTCCATAGAAGTGGGGGGTGGAGCCTGAGAAAACATCTGCTGGACTTCATGTGAAATCTCAGGAAGCACCATTCTCGGCAATTATCACTTTGGTGTGCGGTTGATATTCCCTGGTTGCTTGAACAAATGAATCAATAAACTTAGATCTGTTTTTGAACTTTGTTTCGTTAGTCATTTAAAAAATGCAGGAATTTCTGACAACTTGTCAATCAGAAGGTTGGCAGTTCAAATCCCAAGCGCCAGGTAACGGAGTGAGCTCCCATTACTCGACCCAGCTTCTGCCAAGCTGCATGTAAAAATGCAAGTAGAAAAATAAGGACCACTTCGGTGGGAAGGTAACAGCGTTCTGTGCACCTTAGGAATCTAGTCATGTCGGCAACATGACAACAGGGACAATTTCAGACAGTGCTGGCTCTTCAGCTTAGAAACAGAGATGAACACCGTCCCTAGGGTTGGACTAACTAGCACGCATGTGTGAGGGAAACCTTTACCTTTTTTTTAGTGATTATTACTACATTCAATTGTTTGACAAACTGTTATTATGAGCTTCCTGATAGTGACTTCTCCTCATTCCTACTGCTCTGGGAACTGCCAGGAAAACTGATCAAAAGCAAATGGAAGAATGCATGAACCTGGTCTGGCTGCGGTTTGCTCACATCATCCTTAACTATGATTGAAAAAAATGGCAAAAGCACTGCCAACTTATCGGAGCAAGAAAAATCAGCTTTCCAATCTTGATTGTGGGTTCATTTTTTCTAAGGAACAATTTGTATATGACAGACGACACAACACACCCCCAGCCAGTGCTGCCTATCACAAAACAAAACTGCTTTACTTGTTTTAGCAAAAGTGATCGATGGAGAACCAAAATGTTTGGATTACAATAGGCTGTACAATTAAGCAAACTGGGACTCTGATATTCATTTTTAAAATATATTTTTGGTGAAGAACATTTTCAGTTTATGTTAAGCTTACAATCTGTTTTATACTACAGGGCTACAATACTATTTCCTGCTTCAAAGTGTGAGGAAGCATCATCATTATTTTTTGGCAAACAGTCTAATTTATAATATGTTGCTATGACTGTCCTGGAATTCAGGATGAAAGATGCAATATTTATCTACATTAGCAAGACATTAGCAAGAGGCTCCAACTGAGCCAGTTCAGGTGTTAATCAGGGATCAATGGGCTGAAAGCAAATGCATACCCACCCAGGCACTTCCTTTTCCTAGGAGTTTCACTTTTATGTTATTATATTTTTATTGTAGATATTGCATCGGTATAAAAATGTCTGTCATTTATACATTACATTTCTTAGTTATGTAACAAATAGATATATCAAACATGTTCAATGATATATCATTTTAAGATATACCGAGTTCCTATTTGGTCTTATTTCTATCTACATTTTTATGTTTGTTTCCTTCCCCCTCTTTTCTTTCCCTTCATTTTTCTTTCCTTGTTCCCTTCTCTCTTTCCTCTTTCCCTTCTCCTCGGGAGTCTAATTCTTGTGCTGACATTCTAAACTTATTAAAACTATGACGCTCTACGAAGTCAAAATAAGGAAAGAGATATAAAAGTTTCTAAAAGTCCACAATATGAAAAGAGGGTAAGACAAGACGAATAAGCAAAAGAAGAAAAATTTAATCATGACATACAGCTGAACTCAAAAGTTTCTGATTTTTTTTTTTAGAATACTGACATATTTTAGCATTGATGTATACATGGTCATGCATATACACATACAATCAAGTCTGAATGCAAACTGGTTTATTAATACTTTACAGTCTTGCATGGAACAATTAAGAAAGCAAAAATGCAGTGTGTCGTGTTCTACGGCAGGGGTCCCCAATCTTGGACTGTGACCCACTACCAGACCTTGAGCTGTTCAGAACCAGGCCACGAAGGCACACTCCCACTTGTGCGAGCAACTGGCAAGTGGATTCCATCTGCACAAGTGGCAGGAACCCACTGCTCACACAAATGAAGCTGAGTGCATGCACACATCTGCCCACCACTCACATGGAACCATCCCCTTCCCCGCCCCCCCACCTCCCAACTGGTCCACAAAGCCAGAAAAGGTTGGGGAACTCTGTTTTATGGTCAACAGAGTTTTTTAACAGCAAAGTAAACATCGGGAGCGGGAAAGATAATAAAACATGTAAATAGAAATACTGATGGACCCTGAAAGTAGAAGGCAAACTTTTAATTAAACTTTGTGGAGTGATTTTAATTAAGGTGTTTACTAAAAGTTTTAAAAAAGATACATAGTCCGGAAGCTTTGCAGCTGTTTAAGCAACATCATTCTCCAGTTTCCATCCCACAAGTTGTAGCATCTTAAATATTGATCACGATTAAAGAATTTTCAACATAATTTTTAAAAAAAATCTTCAAAGAATTTTCCATTCCTATCCCCAAAGGACAATATATATGATTCTCTTCCATAATGATGGAGCAAAGAAAATCTTTTGAAAGGAATCTATTTGAGCAACACTGGGAATTCTTAAACAACAGAATTACTGTCATTTTTCTCTCTGCAGTTCACCCTTTTTTGCTTTGTTCTTGCCTTTCTCTCGCTACCATCTGTTTTTGCTCCTCCTTCTTCTTCCTTTCTCCCCCACCCTTGTCTTTTCTTCTTTTTTTCACCAACTGATTTCTACTCCAAGCAAAGATTTTCAAATCTCACTGTTATTTTTTGCACTGATCCCGTCAAACAAATTAAAACTTCATCCTCCTGGAGACACATTTTTAAAACTGTGTAGCTTCTTTTTCCTGGGAATCTTTGGGACTTTGACAGAACTCAAAAGTGGACAGCTGTTGCAAGCTACTGACATTTTAGCCACATGCAACAGATGCTCTACTACTGATACAGACTTTAAATACCGTATTTTTCAATATATACATGTTCTTCAAATATATCATATAGCTCCTGGACATGGTATGATAATTTGTAACTATACGATGCTAAATGCCCTTGATTTAATTTTCAGAATTACATATATTCCCTCAGGTAAAGGAAGTTTAATCTGTTAGTGATTACATTTAAACAGAACTATGTCCTAAAGAAATGTTTATATTGTTCATCTCAGAACTCTGTGCTTAAGACTTAAATTCAGTGTAAAATTTGTTTTGAATTAGACACAATCCTTCTAGTCTGAACAGTCCTTACAACTCTGTCTACATATTTATTTTGCAAGAGGAACTATTCTCTTAAAGCAGTGGTCACCAACCTTTTGAACCTCAGGGACTAGTAACTTCATAATTTTAAATCCCGCGGACCACTAATATGATTTTTTTTAAAGATACATACATTTGTAAAATAATGATCAGAGAACTTCCATGTTATTAATATAAAAGACACCTATTTAATATAACAAATTTTAAAAAGCTTATTTAATTATAACAAAATCATACATTTATATTTAATCATAACAAAATCTTAAAAGGTAGCAAAGTTATTATTAAAGTTAGTTTAATTATTACAAAATAATTGAAGTTTCTTTAAGTATTACACATTTTAGTGTAATATTTGTTCTTGCTTGCTTGCTTGCTTGCTTGCTTGCTTGCTTGAGAGAGAGAGAGAGAGAAAAAGAGAATGAGAGAAAGAGACAGACATGCACAGAGATAGAATGAAAGGCAGGCACGCACACACACAGAATGAGAGAGAGAGAGAGACACATACAGAGAGGCAGAGAAACAGACAGACAGACAGATACACACAGAGAGAGAGAATGAGACAGAAAGGCAGAGAGAGAGAATGAGAGAGAGAGAGAGGAACCATGCAACTATACAAAAAAAAAATCAAATCTCCAGATTTTCCTGCAGACCATCAAAGGTCACAGGTATATACTATGAATTCCTGAAATTCAAAAAGGACTACTAGAAATTGTTTTTTTTTGGGGGGGGGAGAGAAACTGGAACCTTTCTAATCTGTGGACTTTAATTCTCAAAATTCTGTTGACTAAGAATTAAAGTTCACACATCTTAACATTGCCAATTTAAAAAACACTGCTATAATAAATTATCAGGTGCGATTTTACTGTATGCTGAAAGCAAATAGGAATATAAACTAAATAAATACAACTCCATTCATAAATACTATTTGAATTTACAAAAAAAAAATCAACCCCAACCTTCATTCTATTTAAATTGATTTACACATCTATACCTGCCTATCTCAGAGCCAGTATTTAATGTAATGGCAACATATTAGATTGTACTAACTTTCACGTAAGAAGGAACTTACACGTTATTTCTTGTTATCAATTTCACTCGCGCTGCTACGGCGAAACCCGTTCTACATATTTAGTGTTTGTAAATCTATAGACCAAAATATGTCCCCTTCCCGGCTGATAAAAGTGGAAGGGTTAGCTGTCCACGATATGCCTTACCAATGTAGAATAAGCTTTATACAAGTTTCTCTCTCATCATTTTAAGAACACGGTATTTTGGCGGACTTTATACGATTTTGATTCTTCTGGGCGAAGGAGCTGAATGAAGAGCTAGCCAAAAAAAAAAAAAAAGCAGCATTGGATCGGGCAGAATTTTAGACAGTAGTCACTACGTCAGGAAGTTGAAGTCCCGGGGCCTTCCTTACTGACAGTGAGCCTGGCGCATGCGCCGCGAAGGAAAGTAATTGGCCGGAACTGCTAGTGAGCCATGCCGACTCTCGGCGTGAAGCGAGATCTGCTTTTTCAAGCCTTGGGAAGGAGTTA
>JANHFO010002771.1:98778-111590 GCA_032468095.1 Pareas carinatus | reverse complement strand
TATATTCCAGTGAGAGGCAAAAATGTAAGTAGGTCTTATTTTCGGAGGATGTCTTATTTTCGGGGAAACACGGTATAAGATAAGGCAACAGACATCCTCCTGCATTGTGTTTGTAAGTCGCCTAGCACAGTACTGGTGAACCTTTTTGAGACCTGAGTGCCCAAACTGTAGCCCAAAGCCCACTCATGTATTGTAAAGTGCCGGCACACACGCCCCTTAACCCCCCCTCCGTGACACCCCCACTCCCCTGGCGATGTCCCCCACAACAATCCCGCCATCCAGGGAATGTGCTCACCTGCCTTTGGTTTCTTCTCCGGCGGTGGCGGAGCACTCTCCCGCTTGTCCGGGGTCGATGGGGGCGCTCACCCGCCGCCCATGCTCCTGCCTGTAGCGGGTCTCTCCTGGACATGCTGCTAAATAATGTTCTTTTTTAAAAAACTTTCCTGGGCGAAGGCACGCGTGCCGGCAGAGAGGGCTCTGTGTGCCAGCTGTGGCACGCATGCCGAAGGTTCGCCATCAGTGGCCTAGCATCTTACTTTGTGAAATGGGCAGCTATATAATTTTGCTAAATAAATAAAAATAATTTTTTAAAAAAAGAATTGGTATATCTTAACTGATAGGGAGATGACCCATTGGTTGCAAGTGGAACAGAGCAGTTAAAATAATGCATGTTAATCTGAGAAATAAAACAAAATCTGTTTTTCTGACAACATGATCCAAAATTAAATCTGTACCCTATCCACCTGTAGTGAAGTGATAATATATTGCCATTTTTATGTAAAATACTATTATCTGTATAGACTTCAGCTATTTTGTTATTCTTTTGTAACTGTTTTTTTTCCTTCAACATCCTTGGACTTTGGTGATGGGTGGTTTAAAGGCTGCATCAGTCAGACAAAATAAAATAACATTGATATTAATCTCAGGTTTGCTATACCACAAACACTGCCATACCGCCCCCTAGTGTTGTGTTGAGAAAGGTGAGTTATAAAGAAACATATTTTTTCTTAAGTGGGAATTGCTCTCTGTCTTTGGTTTGGTATATAACCACTAGGTGGCAATGCAGGAATATATAAATAATTTGAAAAGTTGGGAGAATGCTTAAGGCTGTATCTTTAAATAGTTCAGGGACAGGCAGCAGCCCGTAGCCTCACCAACATGGGGAATCAGGCATGAGAGAAAAGGCTACAGAATATTAATCAGAATATTGATCACAATTCAGAAAAGTCACTTTATAAATAAAACATATTAACAGAATAACAGCGTTGGAAAGGACCTTGGGGGTCTTCTAGTACAGTGGATGCCAACCTTTTGGATCTCAGGGACCACTACATTCATGATTTTAAATCCTGCGGACCACTAATGTGAATTTTTTTTAAAAGATACATACATTTGTAAAATTATGACCCGAGAACTTCCATTTTATTACTATAAAAGGCACCTATTTAATATAACAAAATTTAAAAAGCTTATTTAATTGTAGCAAAATCATAAATATTTAATCATGACAAAATCTTTAAAGGTTGTTTAATTGCAGCAAAGTTATTAGTTTAATTATTACAAAATAATTGAAGTTTCTTTAAGTATTACACATTTTAGTGTAATATTTGTTCCTGCTAGAGAGAGAGAGACAGACAGACAGACAGAGAGAGAGAGACAGAGACAGAGAGAAACAAAGAGAAAGAGAGACAGAGATAGAGAAACACACACACACAGAGAGAGAGAGAGAATGAGAAAGAGAGAGAGAAAGAAAAAGAGAGAAGGAGATAGAGAATGAGTGACAGGCACACACAGAGGGAGAGAAGCACAGAGAGAGGCACAAAGAGAATGAGAGAATCAGAGAATCAGAGAATCGGAGACAGGGACAGCGACAGAGACAGAGAGAGGAACCATACAACTATACACAAAAATTCATATAATCTCCAGATTTCCCTGCAGAGCACCAAAATTTTCTCGTGGCCCACAAGTTGGAGACCACTGTCTTAAAGTGCAATAAATCTACTAAATAAATAAAACCAAGTTAGAATAGTGATGACTACTTTGAAGGCTACAAAATTCATATGAAAGCAGCACGTTGTGTCAAAAAGTCCTTGTGTATGAAATAACCTATATATTGCTTACTACTGAATCCATGTCTTCTGTATAATATAGACAAAGAAACCAATAGGATAGGGGAGATACCTTATCCATTCCAAACATATTAAAAAACCCAAAGAGAAAGAGCTTAAATATTTTGGGTTACATTAACAAATACAAACTCTCCATTGTTTGAAAATATTTTTGTAGCTGTGTGGAATGATATTAAAAAGACCCACCAAGATGGAATAATTTGCAACTATACTCATTGAGCAGAATCTCTGTAATTAAGATGAATATATAACAAAAAATAGCGAAGATGTCAGTTTTATTTCAGAGTTTAGCAATATTAATAACTAGCAGTCCATGTAAACAATGACAAAAGGATATTTCTAAACTTATATGATGAAGAAAAAAGAGACTTAGATAAAAAACCCTGCAAGATGCTACATCAAGAGAAGGTTTGGATTTACTAGATTTGAAATTGTACTTTCAAATGATGCATGCTGTTTGGTCTGGATGAAAGAGTAGGTGATTTTTTTAAAACAAGAGATTACTTGAATTTGAGATTCATGAACTAAGATTAAGATGGCAAGCCTAATTATGATATGATGAGGTTAAACTAAATGTTGATTTTAAGAATCACTTTGTTAGACATTCAATCCTAAGACTTTGGAACAAATATATAAACAAGGTTCTCTACAAAGAAATAAGGTACCTCTTGAGATGTCATCTCAGGGAGCCTTTTTCAAGGACAACAACAAAACGATGGTGAGACTATTCCTGCTTAAGGAACAGGTGTAAATCATGACTAGGAGAACCTTTGAACAACTTCATGTGCCCATTCCTGGATCATGAAGCTCTAGTCCAGTGGCCCCTTTTGGGCACCAGAAACTGGTTCCATGGAGAATGGCTTTTCCATGGACTGGAAGGGGTGGGTTTTTGCATCCTTCCTGCATAGGCTTGTTGGACTAACCTAGTTGCTTGCATGCTATGGACTGGTGCCGGTCTACCGGGAGTTGAGAGACCCCTGCTCTAGTCTATTCTTCTTTTGCTTTATTCTGTTGCGTTTTTCTTTTGTTTTTGTTATTTATCTCTGATGTCTTTTATATTATGATATGGTTTTGTCATTTTGTTTGTAAGCCTCTCACCTTTTTCTCAGATGGGCGACTGCATAAATTTACTGAATGAATAAAATAGTCAACAAGAGCCCACGTAAAACAGCTTAGTACCTAAGATTTGATAAAATACCCACCCTTAGCATTGCAAAATAAGGTTCCTTGTCAATCAAGTTGACAAAAATCCCCGATTTAATCTGAATTTATTTATTGTAACTTTCCCCCCCCTTTTTCTTTAAAACGCTATGAATATTACGTTCGCTTTTTATTGGTAAATACCCAAAGAGTCAGTTAAGTCTTTGACTGGACAATTCAATAAATCACCCTAAACTGAAAATAGCAATTTTAAATCTTACAGCATTTGAGCAATTACCCAAAATTAGATTTAAAAAATCTAGTAGGTCATTACTCTCACTGACTAATAAGAGGAATCAATCAATTATCAGTTCAATCCACTTCACAGGGTTGTTTTTGCGAGGAAAATAGGACAAGGAATGTTGGATATGTTTACTGCCTTGAATTAGCAAAAATAATAAAATTATACACAAACTAATATGCAAATAAATAAAACTTTTGGATGACCTTTTTTTGTTAAAATTATAAATATAGGTAGTTCTTGCTTAACAACTGTCCTATTTAGTGACCATCTAAAATTACAACAGTGCTGAGAAACTATTCCTCATTCTTAAAAACACTGTAGTATTCCCTGGTCAACATCACCATTTGTGCACTTCAGAGCTGGATTCAGATGGGCCGAGACAATGAACTTGGTAGTAAAATCACAAGTCACAGTCATATGATGTCTTACATAAAGATTGACTTTATGAATGCAGAAGAAATGTTGCTACAATCACATGAAGTTTCACTTAACAATTGCTTAATAATAAAGCTGCCGGTTCCAATTGTAGCTATTACATGAAGACTAACTATAGAGGTGAGATGTTTAAAGCCAGAGGTTTTTTTTTAATATTTAGATTGTTTTTAACAAATGAAAGATTGTGATTAAAACATTTTAAACAAATAAATAGCACAACTGCTCTTTCTTACTATGAGAATAAAACTTGCCAGATTTAAAAATTGACATGCATATTGGGGTTTCCCCCCCCCCTCCTCAATAGTGCCTTTATAGTTATGGAGATGCATCAACGTTTCCTAAATTCGCTTTCCTGTCAACTTTTTGTAAATAAACAATGAAGAGATGCTTCAAGATGAAAAGCACTCTTAACTCTGTAAGCACAGTTGTTGGCAACTTTTTATAAGCATCACTAAATTAAACCTTTAAGAAGAATCTCTCAAATTCAGATAAGTGTCGTGGTTGTTTTTAAATATGGTCAGCTCCCTAAAATGAGCATTCACTTGGTTTGAATTGTTCACAATTCAATGCTTTTAAAGAGGAGTGTGAGTGCTTTGATAACATCCACGTTTTTATTATCGAAGGTTGTCCCTAAAGGGCTAGGAAAATAAATGTGTGTTTGGAACATTCCAGGTGCAGGACGTTTACATGATGATGGTTAGTGTTTCCAAAGGCTGAAGGTTAACATAACCTTTACAAGCTCAGGTTTAGAAAATCCTTTCAATAGCTTTCACCTCTCCCAGGAAAAGGTCCTTGTTAATCCATCCTGCAGACACACCTGTGCACTCAGCCATCTCCTCTTGCAGGTAGGTTGACAGTATTTACATATTCTTTGTGGTGAAGCAAAGTAACAATGAAACACCACACCAGGGCCTTAAAAAGGTATCCAGAGTCTGTGGGTTTCATTCTGAGCTCAAACTAAATGCTTTAAACAAATCCCGTCCCCTTCTTGTGAAATTTTCCAAACAAGGTACAAATTGCCAGCTGTCGCTTTGTGGCATTTGGACAGTGAGGTGTGTTATGTAGTCAAGTAAATATTTGCAGTTAGATGTTTCAAGTTTACATTCTTCTCAATACAGCCCTTATCTGTGTGAAGTGGCACACAAAAGGAAAATTAACTAAAGTTACACTTTCTATTACACAAAGACCAGCAACTTCTTAAGAAAGTTAGAAACAGCAGGGAACACTTTTTAAAAAGATTTAGAAAATGTGAGTTTATAAACGTCATTGTCACATTCAACAATACAGACATCCTAACGTCTTCTGAAAGAATTGGGTGTTTACATATACAAACACACTGTGTAAAAGTCAAATATTACAAGTGTTTAAAACATGTTTAGAATATTGCATAAACTATATTTGCAAACCATGAGGTTTATTTCTTGATTTAATTCTAACAATAGATTTTTTTAACCCAAAGCATTAGGCGTAAGACAGCAATTGTAATGTTAGGAAAGAAGGGAGGACAACTTGAAACTCATTCAAACTATCAGCTTAACTGAGTGAAAAACATAACTACATGCATCTAAAATCTCCCTGTACATTTTCTGCATGTTGAGAACTGTAAAAAAGCATTATCCAGAAAAAACCCCACCACATTTCATGGACATTTTGCATTCTTATTCTATCAAGAACCATTCTACTTAAATCAGTGTAGACTCTATGATGGCTCGTGTTTCTCTAAGACTTGTACAAAAATATGTTAGCCCAGAACAAATATACTTAATATTTTTGTATCAATTGGTATTAACTTCAAATACCAAATAGTTCAAAAGGTTAACAGGATCCATACCATAGGGAAAGACATCTGACTTCGGTTTCTGCCCTGTCTATAATATTGCTCCATGCCTGTCATTGTTCTTTGGCACAGAGAAATTATCATCAGTTCTCCTGTAGGAAAGTATTTTTCATTAGTACTAGAAAAAAAACGTTCCTACTAACTCAATCTGTGTCCTTTTGGGTCTAAGAAGCTATTACATTGCTGCAGCTGTCTGAAATTAGTGAATGTACCAGTCTAACAAAAATCTGCATTACTCTGAACAGGAATGGAATGGTATCAAAAGCATGGTCAGAGTAACTTCAGTTTACAATTAAGGAAAGTTATGGAATACCAGAATAGGAAAATGAGCTTTGAAAGTGGGGGGAAGAACCTGCATAAAAGCCACCATCACATATGCTATGTAGGAACCTAAGTTAAATAACACTACAAGGATTTTTCCTTACCAACTGATCCTTTTCCCTAGCAACTAATATTTCCTTTTTCCAAAATCTCGATATTTATTTGAATAGCAGAATTAACACTCATTTACGGATGAATTTCTCATTATTCGGTTTAATTTTTTTAAAGTATTTAAGTCAAATGGTCATGATATCAATTTAAATCATGGATGGGCACAATGCCAATGCTGCAAATTATATAAACTGCACACTGTTTGAAGATTTCGCCACCAACCTGCAGGTGTTGTTTTTTGAATTTTCGGGACAGTAGTGATGGCAGTGACACCACAGCTTCTTCTGGGTAGGAGCAACTGCTGTGCTTCCCCCATCTCCTTTCCTAGCATCGATGTTTCCTTTCCCAGAATTCCTCAAGGGTCTGCTGTCTAGGAGATTTGCTACACAGGAAAAGAGAAACAACAACAATACAAGTAAGATTAAGACTTCTGAGTCTGCAGTCCACAGAGTTTTAGAAGATGGCAAGATATCAAATGACAGATGTATTTACTGATGAAATATTGCTGCAACTTTTCCTACTTCATAACAACCTAAATACTTATTGTAATTTATATTTGTTTACTATTTATTATATAAAATTTACTACCCATCATTATAGATTATGTATCTGTATTTGAGAAACCTTCCTATTAAAGATCCCTGCCTATGGCATCCTTGATATTTATGACATTATGGGCTTTTCCCCACAGCATTGTTTTCACTACCCACATTTTTAAAGCTGAGTGCAGAGATATTTTCAGCTATGTAGAACAAAAAAAAATCTTTATGCAAAAATGGGAACTAAATTTGAATACTTATTCACTCCAATAGACTATTTGATCAGTTGCAATAAAGGGGAAGCTGTCAAGTTTCTAAGTTTGCATTTCAAAGCCTGTGGCTAGGTCTGAAAGATGGTATTCTGCTACTTTTGCAACCAAGAACTGTACTGTGAACTACCAAATTATAGTAGAAACTATACACACAGCAGCATTAAACATAAAGCAGCTGAACATGATAAAAATTGTTCTAGGTTTAGAGAAATGGTTGGTTGCATATATGAATATTCTTTAGATACAAACATCTTCAAAGTGAACTACAGGTAGTTCATATTTAGCAACTGTCTTGTTTAGCGACCATTTGCAGTTACCACAGAGATGAAAATGCAACTTTACTACCAATCCTTGCATCCATGATCCTTGCATGTTCAAAGGAAAGCTGAAATATGATTGTAAGCACATCCTCAATTTCAACTAACAACCACTTTGCTTAATGACTGAATTGTGGGTCTCAACTGTGGGTAATAAATGAGGACTACCTGCATTAGCACATTCATTTTAACTCTGTTCTAAAATGTTAGAAAACTAATTCCTGATTGGGAGTGAAATGCTTTGCTTTCAATGCAATCATTAGACAGAAACTTTCTAAATATTTAAGCATAAGAATTTTTGCAGTCTCACATCAATGCATGTAACAGATGAATTTTTTTCTATTTCTTTAGCACAGTAGAGAGCAAATTATGCCAACAGTTACAAGTTTGAAGTCTGATCTTGTTTTATATGCTGAAAATGTATTTACTTAACAAACTTACGTGTTGTCTTAACCAGAAAGTAACTCTAGGTGGCTTACACATTAGGACAAGCAATTTTCTTATTAGGATAAGTAATTTTTGGCTCTAAGGATTTTTTTATATAGTACTTCTTTTAGAAAACCTCTCTCACACACAATAACTCACAATGAATTAATTTTTGCATTAGAGCATTTTAAATTCCAACCTACAAAATAAAATTTAACATCAACAGATGTTAGATTTTTTGGTCAGTGGAACACAGCCTTTTAAAACTGAAGCTCAATTTTCAGCAAATAAGCACAAAACTGGGATTGTGACTAACATTGTTATTCATGGACAGAAGACTGACTTTTTACAAATGTTCTAGGCAGACGTTTAAGACATCTGGCAAAGTGAAACAAAAAAGTAATAATAATGAAGAATAAAAATACCAGTCATGTACATGCCTTTTTTAAAGATGTAAATATTTTCCTACTTTTCTGAAACTTATAGGACAAATACATTCAATCTCTCTTGTACATAACTGTCACACACACAATCATCGCAAACATTTAGGAACCCAAATTAGTCAAGGTTAGGCACTTAAGCCCTATAGATGTAAATCACTCGAGAAAGCAACTTCCCAGAGCAATGATATATTATCTGTAATTTAGTATAGACAGATACTGACTGTAGCAAACAATCCCTGGCTGTAGCAAATAATATATATCATTCGGACACTTATGATTGTGATTGTATTCATAATTATGATTGCAGTTTGTCGATTGAAACTTATATGTACATGACAAGATGAATGTACTATATGATTATGAATGCATCTTATGTTTATATGTGCATGACAAGATGAAGGTACTTTATGATTATGAATGTATCTTTGATTGTAATCACAGTTTGTTTATTGTATGTATGTAGGTATAGAGCATGCACACCGGAGACAAGTTCCTTGTGTGTCCAGACACACTTGGCAAAATGAATTCTGATTCTGATTCAGACTCTATGTAATTCAGGCTTGGCTACTAAAGTAAAATAGATCTTGTAAAAAATAAAGAAACAAGGATACCGTATGTAGGACACCATCTAAAGTCTAGAATAGAGTAGCTACTAGAGAAGCATATTCTGAGTTTTATCTGCTCAGGCAATTTCTCAAGTGAATTCCACCGATGTTCATCCATCCTTACATTCACGAGACAGTTATAAACTTGTATGAATAATTTTCCAGCTGATTAATTTAATAACAGACCCCTTAGTGTGTTAACATTTTTCTGTGTGATGTGCTACACTGATTATGATGGGTTTTTTTTAATATTGTCCCCAGTTTTCTGGTTTTATTCTATTTGTGAGGATTCTTTTCAGGGTAGCACAACAGGCTATTGATTTCAATGTAAGGAAACAGGATGTGTAATATTCTTGGCAAGGTAGGGACGTAGGATCAGGAGGAGTCTAAACCCCGCAGCTTAATTTGGAGTCTGTTACAATGGCAGAGAATGTTTCTACTGCAAATCTTAATAATTACAAGAAACAACAGTGAGGTTTTACCAATGTAATCTGCTCAATTCACTCCCAAACTGTACAAATATTTCTGCTTTTTAGAAATTTAGAGCAGCTGTTAAGTTTCGTTATAGTGGAAGTACCCTGCCTTCTGAATATTCTAACAGAATTGAGTGAAATATTTTTGCTCTTTGGCAGACAGCAAACAAGCTCAGAAAGGAGATGGTTGTAAGAACAATTCTAGGACCTTTCAAAAAAGTGCTGTGTCAACTAACTAGGTCATACTTAGACAGAAGGGGAAAAAACATTTGTCAGATCTTTTAATTTGCTTTGCAATCTATAAAGCCTTATCTGTTCGCATGGATGCATGTACATGTTTATATACAGAATTTGGAAAAGGAAATCTCAGAAATGGGAATTAAACAAGTGTTTATCTATAAAACATGGCAATTTAACTTAAGCTAGGTCACAATGGACTGTTAAAACATAAAGAAACGAAGAAGTAGAAGTGAATTTTGTTATTACTTCTGCACTTTTCCACACTACAAGGAGAAAGAAAGAACTGGAATCAGATATCCTACATTTATCTAAACACAGGATCCCATCAATCCTACAAAGAAATTACTGAAGCGACATCAGGTTTCCTGTGCTCTAAGTACTTTGTTTATTTTATCCGTAGAAAACTAGCAGCATTGCTTTTGTCTGATGGAAACACCAGATTATTATAAATTAACAATATTTTAGCTTGTTCTGGAGAACACCGTATACAAAAGGCAAATCTCGGAGTGGGATGTAGACTGCAAATGGGACTAGTACATACAGGTTTGAGAATCAAATTTTTAAAAGGATATTGACAAACTCAAACCTATTCAAAGGAGAACAACCAAACTAATTAATGACCAGAAAAGAAAAACTTATATGACATGTTTGGAAGTGTGTTTAATCTGGAGAAGAGAAAACTCTGGGAGATGTGACAGCCTGAAGATGTGTGGATTTTCCAGTCATCCAGTATGGCTGACTAGGAAATTCTGAGAATTGAAGTCTATACATTTTGAAGCTGCCAAAATTGAAAAACACTGATCTAAAGAGCTGGTACATACAATAAAAGGCAGAATAGTCAGACTTGTTCGAGCATTATGAGGAACACTGCATTTAAATTAAGAGGCAATACATGTGGATTGGACATCAGAAAAAATTTCCTAGTGGTAAACCATGGAAAGGGTTATTTCAGGAGGTAAGGGCCTCCTTCACTGGAGGTGTTGCAACTGAAGGTTAATTGTTATCTATCAGTTCTGCTGTGGTTACAAATTCCTGTCTTGAGAAGAAGGTTGGACAAGATAATCTATAAGACCCCTTCCAACTCTTACGTATATGATCAGCAAATGAGAACAGATGAAGTATACTTAAAACAATGAAAGGATCTAAATACAGGAATGCTAAGAATCTTGTGACTGGCATCTCCCTATGTTTATTATTAAAAAAAAACATTGACCAACTTATCTTGTAATGGTGCTGACACCCTTTCACTCCTATGACTTGTTCTTTGTGATTTATTATGGCTTTGTCCCCAGACTGGCTTACCTACTACTTGTCTTGTCTACAGACTAGCTTCTGCAATCAATACAGCTTTTGACTGACTTTTTCAGCTAATGACCAGGACAGTAACTCATCCCAAAAAAAATACAGTCAAAAATTAGCATTCTGCCATTGAGTGTCACATCTCACAGCAGCGGATAGACAATTTACAGAATGCGCCCCAAAAATTGGAAATACATTTCAGAATTGGTTTTTCTTGGTATCAGTCTTCCATGGAAGTTGTATACCAAGTAACTGCTCAAGATCTGAAACAGGTTAAAAAAATACACCAAAGCATAAATGTTATTTTTTTACTTAGATCAGGATGTTATTTTTCACAGTTATGGGACATTCTCAATCTATAATGCATCAGGACATGACAATTTGCCTTCCGAAAGCAAATTCTGAATTAAATTATTATAACCAAACTGTAAACAGACATACAATTCATAATACAAAATCATTTGTTTCCATATTCCTTTTAATCCTCTTATAAAAGACATTCTTGAATGCTGCTCTGGATTCAGAACAGGATGCAATCCTTCGCAAAGTGTTTTTTAAGCAAAGGGAAAGTTTTTTTAAGTTGAATGTTTGTCCATGTTTAATCTCGAAAATAACAAAATACCTGAAAACCCCATAAACTGGCTTGCGCACAACTTCCCTAGTGTTTGTTACACATGTTATGACAATTTTTCACCAACATAAAATATTTCTATTTTCCAAATCAACGAAATGAAAAAGAAATATTAGCATTAAACAATTAGTTTCAAACGCATTCTATGAAAACTTAGAAAAGATTGCATTTAAAAATGCAAATTGTCAGAATCAGGCTCATTACCTGGAGTAATGAGGGAGCATAGAAAAATTATAAAAGTGAGAAAAACGATAAGAATTAGGGGGGGGAAACCTATCTAAAAGCCTTTCCAAGTGAAAGAGTATGGAACAAGTGAAAGAGTATGGAACAAGTGAAAGAGTATGAAGCAAAACAATAGCAGTATTCCAATATTTGAAAGGGTCCCCTGAAGAAGAAAGGGTCAATTTATTTTCAAAAGCACCAGAAGACAAGAAACAATGGAAAGGTGGAGAGAGTCAACCTGGAATTAAGGGGGAACTTAATGTGAGAGCAATTAACAGCTTGCCTTCAGAAGTTGCGGGTGCTTCATCACTGGAGGTTTTGGAGAAGTGACTGGAGAGTCACTTGTCTGAAATGGTGCAGGGTCTCCTGCTCTAGCAGGGATGAACTAGAAGATCTCCACAGTCCCTTCCAGCTCTATTCTGATTGTATTGATTGAATTCAGCTCTTGGTGACTAGAACCATGCCATTTTCCTAGCAATGTTTTCAAACTTCTCAGCTTTAGCTTTATGGCCCTAGAATGCCCAGGCAGTCCCCATCCAATTGCTATTCTTGGTTGATTCTGCTTAGCTTCTGAATAAATAAATATACTGATATATACTAATATATAAAGAATATATAATTCTTACACACACAGACTGGCCTTGCCTATTTACATTCATTTTCCATTGGCTTGTTACAATCTTGCCAAATCTCCATCCCCAATAAAACTCATGTGACCAGACCATAAAACTACTGTGCTGCTGCTGCTGCTGCTAAAGGGGTTTCCATTAACCAAACAGAGCACCATATGTTGAATTAAGCCTGCACCTGTGATCAGTTATTCACCAATTAAGAAACGTAGCTCGAGTTGGGGGGGTGTCTTAATCCATCTCAGCTGTTTTCTCTCTAGCCTCTTTTCACTTTGCACAGTTGTTAAGCAGAAACCTGTCTGGCTAGGCAAAGAGTCACATGTGTGATTATTTATTTATTTATTAAATTTTTATGTCTCCCATTTCCCATAGAAGCGGACTCTGGGCAACCTACAAACTATAAAACTAATAGAAAAAATGATTAAAATATTAAAACTAC
>JANHFO010002771.1:88606-98678 GCA_032468095.1 Pareas carinatus | reverse complement strand
ACACAGAAGAATGCTTAAAATTAAAACTACAGAGATTAAGATTTTAAAATAACTAGAAGATTAAAACATTAATACTACGCAGATGAAGATTTCAAGTCAAACAAGAATGATGAAAACATTAAAACTACAGAGATGAAGATATTAAATTAAAAAGAAGGATTAAAATGTTAAACTACGCGCATGAAGATGTTAAGTTAAATAGAAGGATGTTTAAAACATTAAAACTACAGATGATTTTAAATTAAATAAAAGAATGTTAAAATATTAAAACTACACAGATTAAGATTTTAAAGCTATACTGAAACCAGAACTAAGAAGGGATGGATGGGATAGGAATGAAGTCCTCTTATTGCATCAGCCACCTCCTCCTTCAGGCGGTACAGACTACATAACAAAAGAAAGGTGAAGGAAAGAGAATATACTATGGGAAAATACAGAAGGTTTACAAATTGCCTATAAAACCTGTCTGACATTTTATACGACAACTGTAATAATACCCAGAGTAAGACTGATAGATAGGCAGACAACCTATGTTTCTAATAGAACTAAACATCTGATGCCCATTAAAAAAAACCCAGCAAAGCTTTGATCATATCATTGCAGCTACCATCTTGCCATTTTTAACCAAAATCTATGGGCACCCAAGAGAAATATTAACTAAAACATAAGTTATCTACCTGCCTATCAGTATATATTTGTATTCGATCTAGAAGTAAATATAATGCGGTGTTAGTAAATAATGAAGAGAAAAGAAAAAACTGGAGAAAATCACAAAATGCAAAGACCTATAAACAGAAGTTAGAATGACTGTAGCAAAAGAAATCAAACACAGTAGCAATAGTAACAAGCCCCTTGAGTGCAACCCTTGGGTGGCCTCCAACCTTTTGAGAACCAGGGACCGGAGCGGGTATGGCTTTGCATGCTGCCTGCATCCTGCCAATGGGGCTTGGCTTGTTTGCCTCGACCAAGGTCTGGGACCCTGATCTAGAACATCACTTGAGCCCCATCAGCACTGCCAGAATCCCATCAATCATTTGCAAAAGTCAGCTATGCTTGGATCAGCTTACATCCTGTGGTGATACTTTTAACACCATCAAACCAGCATCTGTTTATCCCAGGTCCTTAAGATGGACTTGATGGACAGACAAAAATGCCAAGTCTAGCCTAAACATCTGGCTGGCTGTGCGGACAACCATATTAATAAAATTTAAATGCTGCCTGGCCACTCTGTAAAAGAAAGGAGATTTCAAACATGTTTGCCAAAGGCCTGGGGAAAAGGCCATATCTTCGGTGTCCTTTAAAACAGACGTTTTTCAAACTTTTTCAAGCTGCAGGCTCAAAAACATGCCGTTGTTACATGGTGGACTCCATACTCACAAATTCAACTAATTACTAATCGACCATTCCTGTATATTACTTTTTCCAAATTTATCTTGACCTGGATGCAGACCCCCTAGCAACTTGCCACATTCCTGAGTGGTCCACAGACCACAGTTTGAAAAGGTGCTTCAAAACACCTTGTACATAGGGGTCATTTGAATCTTGAGCAGGGCAAGCACTGCTACAGAGAGGGGGCGCTTCTGAGTTCCCTATACATGGCAGGGTTTAATTGAAGGAACGTGGAGCATGCCAAGCATCCCACATCAGCTGGGCAGATATGGGAGACAGATGGTCCTTCAATAACCAGGCCATGTGTTGTGTTGGGCATTACATGTAGCAATTAGGACCTTGAACAGAACATGGGCATGTCCATCACTACCCAAAGTAGTTGAAGCCTACTCCTGGAGGCTTCAACCTGGAACGGTTGAAGCCTCCAGGAGGGCCTTCTAAGAGAGACCCATGTAGTTTCCTTCTCACACCTCTTCTCTTTCCCTCTTTTTCCTTGCTGGAGCAAAGGCTTGTTATAGTCGTCCAGAAGCCATATTTGCAGTTTTATGGCTAAAGAATTCTAAGTATTTGCTTTTGGAAAATACTAAGAGCAATTATTGGGATTACAAGGAATAAAGAATCTTTCACTGAATGCTTTCCTCTGAAGGCATCATAAATAACACCTTTCATAATGCCTTACATTTTAAATCGTTTCACACCAAGCACAATATTTTTCAACTATTAGGCAAACCTTGTTTTCATGCTGAAGTTGTCTTTAATTTATGCTATTAAACTTAACTATATGGTGCATTTTATTTGTTTTACACCTGTCTGCAATTAGGTGGCCAATGTACGTTATTTTATAAATATGTCAGCGGTAAGTGAACATAAGAATGTATAACTGCTTTTCAAATGATGCATATAGATGTTCTACACAGATTCCATAATAAATTTCATTTATTTCATTAGGAAAGAAAAATAAATACATCTTTAAAATTCTGACACATGAAATATGAAAGATTTATAAAGATTATGCTATAATGTAGAAAACAACGTTTTTCTTGAATTACAAAAAGGTAAACAGGCAAAGGTTTCCCCTGTCCAGTCATGTCCAACTCTAGGAGAATGTGGTATTCATCTCAGTTTCCTAACCAAGAGAGCCAGCATTGTCTGGGGAGCTTTTAGCTGAGATTAGTATACGTCAAAGCACACAGAATGCTGTTATGTACCCACTGAAGTGGTACCTATTTATCTACTTGCAGTTGCATGCTTTCGAATGGCTACATTGGCAGGAGCTGGGGCAAGGATGGGAGCTCACCACATCACACAATACTTGGGTCTCAAACTGCCAACTTTCTGGTCAACTGGTCCAGCGTCTTAAGCGCTAGATCACCATGTCCCCCCTTCTTGAGCTACATCTATAGTTTTATTTGTTTGTGTATTTATTTAATTAAATTTATATGCTATGCATCTCATTGTAAAAACAACTCTGGGCAGCTTACAGCATAATAAAAAAATATAACAAGATAATTCAAAACAATTAAAAATAAGGAAAAATAAAGTAAAAAAAACCAAGAGGACAGGAAATATGGGGGTGCAGATCATTTTAGACTTTATTACATATTATTTACATAATTATGATGAATTGTACCTCATTTTATTTTTTTAATAACAAATAGAATAGAAACATTATATAGACACCTTAAAGTAAATGTTTTGGAATATAGGGACTAACAAATCAATAAAATTAAGTTGTTGGCATGCTTTTTTTAAGCAACCTTGCCTTGCCTTGACAGTGTTTCCTTTCTAGCTAATTGTTCAGTTACACAAAGTTAGAGGTGATGGGAGTATTTATCACACTCTGTTCTAATAAAGGTGAACAGTGAAACTTCTAAACAGGCACCATTGTTTCAAACTACTCACATACTGTATGAAGGGCTTGTTCTGATTTCTTCTGAGTTGCAAGCCAACAGATCAGTAGTTATGACTAGCAGAGTCTCAAAGATAATATGTTGATTATTATTATTTTTGCCTCGGGAGCATCTTGTTTTGAAAGCTACTTATCTATATTTTTAGCATAAACCAGAGGAGTCATTCTGCTGAAAAGTCCAAAAAATAGATCTACTGTTGTCATTCCACCGTATTCCATTTAAAACAGAGTGCGAATAATGTGTCTTTAACTGACGCACTGACATCCGAAATAAATAAATCGTAGGTAAAAAGGGTCCATTTGTCATGACAATTCATTTAGAAAATCCACAATGGAAAGTAGAATTCAAAAGACTAAATCACAAAGTAAGCAGTAAGTAATAAGATACACCAAGGACATTTAAAATGTGCCAGAATTAGATTTGCCTATCTGATTCTAGAAATGTTAAATTGTAGATATGATTGGTACTATGGCTTTGTTTGAAACTGTAGCTTAGATATGGCACATTGCAAGATAAAAATAGCAAAGCTTTTGTTTTCAAAAATCCTACTCTATATTTAATGGAACATACTATATTCTAGAAAAGATGGTCATGGATTTTTCAATGGACTTAATTATTCAAATAAGCTTTCACTTTATGATAAAGAAGCTAACTGGATTGACCAAAGAAAGGAGCACATTAAATATGCCTTCAGCTCTGTCACCCATCTCTCTCAGTTCTTTATATATCCCAAGCACTGACTTAGCTTTCCATTCTATGTTGTTTCAATAATGTTTCTAATATGGTGTTGTATTCACACTCTGTAGTGATTTTAGAGTAACTGTACATTCAAAAAGCATAATGGTGTTTTCCATACAGTCCCAGTGAAATATTTCAGGTTCATGGCAAACTTTAAATTTTGCTGTCTTATGAATACCAACCCCAAATAAGGGAATTTTGAGAATATAGACCACATAGTCAGGATCCTGGAAAAACTGGATAATAGAACTTCTACTTATTTAAAAGTACAAGGTCTCTGTCAGTTATCCCTTCCTGCTTTTCTAGCACAATTGGATACCCAATGGAGCATTTTATTTTCTGTAGAGATTCCCACACATGGATAGTGTGTGAAAATATCTAAACACATGAGTAAATTAATATCTCCTTTCCCAACTAACGTTTTGATCTCAACTGTGAGTATCATTTTTGTTTGACAGCCAGATCCCCTTCATTCTCAAGGTTCAATGTAGTTCTTTCTTACTGAGAATATAAGATATATCAGATCTTCCTTATAAAATAGCATCCAATATTAAATAATTTACATTCAAAATATAAAAAAACAATGTATGTATTGTATTTTATTGTTTACTGTATTTGTATTTCACTTGTTCTCTCCGAGGTAAAATTGAGGATTTACCTCAATTTATTCCCATAATAAATTTAGATAGCTAGGTCGGACTGAGACATAATAACAGTTCTAAAGCAAGCAGACAGATATTTATCTGAGTGATGGCTTTGATTTCATTCAGGTATCTTCATATTTATTATTTTAATAGCAATTCATTTTATTATGGGGAAGGAGTCCTAATAATTTGGGTTGGTTTCTTTTCAGTCTTTCCTAAGAGTTATCTTTTAGAAACTGAATATGTACCTTCAAGTCAGTGTTGACTATTAGCCACTACACCAAACAGCTTCCCCAGGTGGATCTATTCTCAACTTCTTCATCTTTTAGATCAGTGGTCACCAACCTTTTTGATCTCAGGGACCACCAAATTCACAATTTGAAATTCTGAGGCTCACCAATATGATTTTTTTAAAGGTACATACATTTGTAAAATAATGATCAGGGAACTTCCATTTTATTAATATAAAAATCACCTATTTAATATAGCAAAATTTTAAAAAGTTATTTAATTATAACAAAAATTATAACAGAGATCGAGAGAGAGAAAGAGAGTATGAGAGAGAAAAGAGAATGAGAGAAAGAGGGAGAATAAGAGATAGAGATAGAGAATGAGTGACAGAGAGAAAGAATGAGAAACAGACAGACAAAAAGAGACAGAATGACACACACACACACACACAGCATGAGAGAGAGAGAGAGAGAATGAGAGAAAGAGACACAAAGATAAACAGACACACACACTCTCTCTTACACACACACTGCTTTGGCTCTACCCCCTCCTTGTCACTTGCATGCCGGCTTAGCCAAGCTCTGGGCCCCACTGCTGCGCGGATTGATCTGTGTGCCTCCAGGAACCCCGCAGGGTGAATTATGGGCCTTCAGGCACCCCAGGCCTGTGGGTGCCCCACAGATCGATTTCAGGGCACCCGCGTGGCTCTAAAGGCCTCTAATTTGGTCCCCGGGTGCCCAGAGATCGATCCATGGGAAGGCCTGGAGATCAGGTCACGGGCCGGATTAGAAGCCCCCCGGAACCCCATGGGTGCCCAGAAATTGACCCATGGGGCTCCGGGAGGCCTGGAGATCGGCCCGTGGGCCGAAATAGAACCCTCTCGGAACCCCGCGGGCTGATCTACAGACCTCCCGGAGCCCTGCGGATCGATCTCTAGGTCTCCGAACACCACGCTGGTCGATCTTCAGGTGCCGTGCTGGCGGCCGAGCAGACCCCTGGTAGCCCAACCAGATCTTCTGGTGGCCCACCAGTGGGCCGGAGCCCACAGGTTGGTGACTACTGCTTTAGATCACAGGTCTCCAACCTTGGTCCCTTTAAGACTTGTGGACTTCAACTCACAGAATTCCTCAGCCAGCATACTTTAAATCTTCCATGCTGCAGTCACTGTTACTGTAATTGAATTCATCTACCTTGTTTTTTTCTTCTCTTCCTCTTCCATCTTTTCATTACAGATGGGATGTAGGTCCCCCATAATGTGTTCAAATTAAGATAATTTGAAACTACATAGTTTGAAGTTGTGTTATTGTACACCTATCCCAAATGCTCTATGTAAAAAAATCCGAATATGGAATAATCATATTTTAAAATACCTTCTTCTCCTTCAGAGAAGAAGCTGCAATGCATGGAATTAATGTTTCTGTCAAGGATTGTTTTCATCACTAGTTCAGACATTTATCACTTATGTATGCGTTAATTTAAATTTTGTGATCCTTGCACATATCACTTTGTACTTCCTTACAGGAAATTTAGGACAGACCCAGTTGAAATGTTTTTTTCATATATAGTTTGTCCCAGTTTTTCTGGATTCTATTTTTGAACATGCTGCTTGCTATTCTTTCTAAAACTATTCAATCATATGCATACAAATCAGCATTTTAAATTTCAACATGAATCACGCTCACTGAAGCTATTTGTGCCCAGCATTAGAAGAACCGGGAATTGTATAATTTTGCAAAAAACATGTGGCAAATGCTGAACTACTTCCAAATTTATCTTCTCATTAAATCCTTTTTTTGTATCCCAACTGGCTGTCTCAAGGTGATCATTACTTTCTTTCATGCTAAACCCAAACAAAGAATACATGACAGCTGAAATTATATTTCCCCTATTGTTATGTTCTCAATATCACTTTTGGTAGAAACTCTGAGAGCTGAAATTGCAATCGATCTGAAAGATCCTAGCTTGGAAAAAGTCTGCTGTAGTATCAGTTGAAATTAACTAAACTATAATTCCTAGTTCTCCATCAACAAACAAAGAAACCCTAAGCTCACACAAGGTCCATTCTCCCATTGCAAGTGTCAGGTGTTACAATGGCAGGCCAGAAGTGAGAATGCCCAGGTGTGCATTATGTCACTAACTGATAGCAACTCAGGTTGTCTGGAATCTGATCCCATTACACACACATTCCTCTGGGCATTACAAAACCCTCCCTAAAGGAGTATTACACAATGCTGCCAGACTTCTTACAAACATCTTTATAAACCATCCGTCCTCCTTTCCCCAGATTGTGCAAAGCTGGTATGCCTGGAAATATGAAGACGGTTCAACTAAAACGTTTTTAATGCTCTTTTCAAACAGTTTTCCTGGAGGTGCAATGCACAAGCTCTTTTAAAAAATATTTCCCTACTGACTCATTTATTAATTCAATGTATATTGTGATACCTTTCTAGTTCTTGAAATACACTGGTGTATAAATCACAGGTGTATCTGAAGCCCTGTTGCCTTCTTATAATAATGTAGGACAATGGGTTCTTTTCTTAAACAAATGTTGGAGACACGCATATTTGCTAAAAAGACACAACTGGAATTCTGGCTTGTGAAAGCGGAGTCCCTGGCAGTACATCTCAATCTGTTGCCCATTATGCACATGTTAGCTTGCAATAATAAAAATTATATGTTAATACACCTGTAGGGTACTAGGCTGAAGAACTCTCATCTACAGTATTTTGAATACAAAATTATTAAAAATAAATGCCCAAGTCGCATATTGCAAGAGCATGTGTAAGAGAAAATTCAAAAATCCTAATTAAGTCGCTCTGCATATTTTCGTCATTACACCATCTTCTCATAATGTCATGTCTGGTAATCCACAGAGGTAACCAGTATCTCCTTTTGTCTGTCTTCAATTATTTTCCCCACTTAAGAATGCCTGAGCTATCAACATGCACACAAATGCTAGAGGTAATTCTTTCCCTTGAGGACACAAGGATTTCCTTTCTGTAGGGTGGAATCAGAATCAGAATCAGAATTTATTTTGCCATGTGTGTACAGGACACACAAGGAATTTGTCTTACATACACAACAAGAATACAATCAAGATATATTCATAGTCATATTTATATAACATCCTTATAAATTCTTAATTTCACCTCCTTATCTTGTATTGTTCCATTGCCAAACCAGACGGTTATGGGTGAAGGTTACGGACTCAATGATTCCTCTGTAGAACTGAGTCAGCAGTTCCTTGGGCAGTCTGAGCTGTCTGAGTAGCTTTTTTAATGACATCTTTGATGTGGCTGACCATTTTAGATCTTGAGATATTGTAGAGCCCAGAAATTTGAAGGACTCTATTGTTGATACTGTGTTGTTTGATATTGTGAGAGGAGATAGTATAGACTGGTTTTGTGAAAGATGAGGGGTTTAAGCTGGAATGAATCGTGGTCCAATACGTACACAGATGCACTAAAGCACAGAAGCTGCCAGAGGAGACTTTGAGAGAGTATTCTGTTTAATTAAGAACACATAAAAAACAAAAATCTACATAAAGGCACCAACGGCCTAAAAGGTTCTCCTCTTATTTATCTATTTATTTATTTATATTTATATTTCTATATCGCCCTTCTCCCCGAAGGGACCCTGGGCAGTGTACAGCCAATAAAATACATATAATGCACAAACACACTTTACAAATAATTAAAAAATAATTTATCAGTGGCTGAATTTAAAGGGACCGAAAATATAAAACCAATTTATAACATATTAAAATTTAAAATTATTTAAAATTAGTAAGATTTTTAAGCGGGAGAGGTGTGACTAGGCCAAACCGGCCTGAGTGAAAAGATTGAAAAGTTTTTACGGCATGGCGGGAAGCACGGAGTAAAGTCTACTTAGCCCTAATCTTCCCAGACGTGGGAGGCTCTCTGCTTCTTCTCAGGAGCAAGGCAAGTGACTCAGCTCTTTTAGTGACTCCAACGTAGTCCCCGCAAGGTCTGTGTAGTAAGGGGAAGAGCAGAGAAATGCCGTGGCTGTAATCCTGCTGTCACTTATATACTGATTGGCAACTTAGGTTTGGTTTGAGGCATGGAACCGGGCCGGTCTACCTGCTGTCAGGCAGTTCGGCTCGGTTCGACTGAGAAGCCTCCCAAGTTTGCTGCCTTGTCACCATGCTGTCCACCAGAAGTCTCAACTATCCCAGTCGGTGTTTCCCAGTGGTCACTATCCACTGGCTCTAAGATCCCTTGCTCTACTAATTTATCTAATTCTGTGTCAATCTTTGGTTTCAATGCGAATGGCACTTGGCTGGCTTTGATCCGCATCGGTGAAACTGTGGGGTTGAAATAAAATGCTATGGGGGGACCCTTGAACTGGCCGAAGTTTTCACTGAAAACATCGGCGAATTCAGTGCAGTTTGTGGACAAATTCACGGCATGTATCCTGTTTATTCCCACTACTGATATTCCCAATGCCTCAAACCAATCAAGCCCTATAAGGCTTGCTTTTTCTCCCACAACTACTACGAGACTCAGTGGGCCGGTAAAGCCTTTATAGTTTACCATCAATGTTGCCTCCCCTCTTACGTGAACCTGGCTACATTGAAAATCCGCCAGGAATAAGCCTGATGGACAGAGTCTAATTTGTCACCCCCACATCCAACAAATGTGTTGGAATGTTGATTCCAAAGTGACTGTGAGGGCAGATCCCGTATTTATTTCCACCCTACACGAAACCCCTTGTAGTCAGACTGTAATCTTCATTTGTTTCTTTATTTCCTTCTGTCTTCCCCCGGGGCGCTGCCACTATTAGCTTGGACAAATTATCTATTTGTAATCTCCTTGTAACGTCTATCTCCCTTTAACTTGAGTGAACGATGTGCTGGCCCGATGTCTCTGGCACATGACAGGCTACGTTGAACTTGAGTTTGCCGATTCAGGCCATTGTGCCCTGTGACCAATCTGGGGGCTAGTTTTTTCACGGTCAGGGTGGGCATGGCCACACGTGGTTTTGCCGGCATTCCTGTGCGTGCACTTGTCACAACTCCGATGCAACAGATAGGTAGATAGATAGATGATAGCTTGATGGAAAGGTGTAGATAGATAGATAGATAGATAGATAGATAGATAGATAGATAGATAGATAGATAGATAGATAGATAGATAGATA